>JAAGKR010000785.1:103465-161918 GCA_011419295.1 Clarias macrocephalus
CTTGCTTTAACCAACCATGAACTAAATAATGAAAAGTCTAACATTACATTTGTAGTAGTGAATCGGTGGCTTGTACAGAGTATTATGAGTAGCAGCTCCTACCACACCCACTGCATTTTATTTACATTATTTAAGAAAGACATTTGGGTAAAAGGGTTTGGCAGAATCGTATTATTAATAAGGGTTATCTCTACCTCTGAGGTGAATGAATGTTGATTTACAGTGTATTCCCTTTACACTGAAGCATGTTGCTGGGGTCCTGGATGAGGAACAGGCGCTTGACAGTAAAACAGTTTTTATATCCAGCTTTCGCTTTCGAAACACACGTTAATAACTCCCACGCTCATTTACAGAAGACGTAAAAATACCGTATATATGTAAAATACACATTATACAACAGTAAACGCCTATTACATGTATGTTTTACACGCAGTCCGGGTACAGCTCCGTTTCTCCATCAACTCGTCTATAGGAATTCCCGGAAGTGACGTCGATTGAAAAGCAGGAAGAGCGCGCATGCGCAAATGAGTACTTCTAGTTGAGCGCCCCTACCGGAACGAGATCTTTACTACATCCAAATTCTATGATAAAATGTTACATTTTCAATAAGCAGACCCCCAACACGTCTACATACACACATTTTGGCTATAGGTCCGATATTGTTCTATGTTCAAGCCTTGTTTTATTGATTTCATGTAATATTCAAATTTTCTGAGATTATGGATTTTCATGACCTGTATGCCATAATCATCTCAATTATGACAAATCACGGCTTCAACTATCCTGCTTTGCATGTAATGAGTCTATCTCATATTAGTTTTACCTTTTTAAGTTGCATTTCTGAAATAAATGAACTTTTGCAAGATATTCAAAATTTTCGAGTTTCACCTGTAGTTCCAGTAATGAAAATATTATAATGCAGCTAAGGAAATATTATGACAAACAGAATGAGCAGCTCGCCTCTCATATCTTCTGGTCCGAATCACTTGACGTTATTAGGCATCTATGAGAGTCAAAAGAACAAACGATTTGGAACAAAAGACTCGAGAGGTAACTACTCATTTCTGTTTCCTGTACATAACCTACAGAGGTTTTGCGATGTTTTTTTTTTTTGCACTCTCTGAGAATACTCGCTCTTCTGAGTAACGTGAAAGACGCGTTCAAAAAGAACGAATCGTTCATGAACGACCCATCACTAGAACCTATCCCAGAATTCTTGGGGCATGAGGCAGGGTACACCCTGGACAGATTGCCAATCCATCGCAGGGCATACACACGCTTATTCACACACTACGGACAATTTGGGAACGCCAATTAGCCTAATCTGCATGTCTTTGGACTGTGGGAGGAAAGCGGAGTACCAAGAGGAAACCCTCCAAGCATGGGAAGAACATGCAAACTCCATACACACAGACTTCGAGGAGGGAATCAAACCCGGACTCTGGAGGTGCGATGCCACAGTGCTAACCGCTAAGCCACTGTGTCGCCAAAGATCTTTATATCAGCATTATACTACGCCATAAAATTAAACATTAGCATAGTAGTATGGTAAGCACAAGTGCAAAACAATTTAACTGTTGCAGTACTTTTGTCTATCATATATCACCAATTACATGTCTATCACCAATTACAGGGCATTCCATTCACTCAGTGTTCACGGGAATGATTGCAGTGGGCTCTGAACTACCATGACTGAGATCATTAGTGTACAGTTAAAACGTTTACACCGTTCAGATTTTTTTGCAGTGTAATGTTAACAGAATTTAGTTCAATTTAAAGAACAAGGCAAAACATTAATAACATTGATGCTCTACCTGATCCTACTGAAAGATAGCCTTCAGTGGTCTTTATCCATCTCATTCTGCAATTAGGAGAGTTGGTGCTTTTAGAGGAAAGTCAACAAAGTTCTGTAATAATGTATTAATAGCCAAACCGTACTTATTCAAAAATCTAACACACTTGTTTATTTCTTCAGTGACTGTGTAGGTTCATAGTGTGTATTGGGAACTGGAACAGGAGATCATGTATAAAATGTGAGCCTATGCCAGAGTGGACTGGGATCTCATGTAGCGCCATTCACTTTCAGCTGTATTTAAGATTAAAAAATTATAATTAATCGAATAAAATAATAAAGGTCTAAATTACACCTGTAATACATACCAGTATTTATATCACAACACCACAACAAACCAATTACTGTAAATACTGTAAACAGTATAGTTTTAAAAAGGGATTTTATTATTAATTTGAAATACACATTAAAATATTTGTTATGAATTAGATTTCCTGAGGAGTCCAGAAAGGATGACAAGGAGCTAAAGTGAATGTATACACTCACCAGATATCTGCTTTCTATTGGTAGATATTAAACAGTTCATAGTGTACTTTTAAAAACACACCCCCCCCCCCCCAAAAAAAGAAAAGGATATACAGTACTGTGCAAAAGTCTTGAGCCTCCCTCCATCATTTGTTTATATTTTGCTTTCAAAAAGTCTGAATTTATTGTATTTTTAATGTACTTCTAAAGAATAGTTCCGCAGGCGTCCTGAAGAACTTTTTTTGTCTCTCATTTTCTGTCCAGCCCCTGTACCTGACTGGTCGTTACATAAACATACAATTTTAAATTGTATCTTTAAGCATTTTGCAGCCTGTCGCAGTAAACATTTGTTGCCATTTCTTTCATTTAATCTATTCAATCATTTTATTTAATATGAAGACATGAGTGGTGGCTCAAGATTTTTGCACAATACTGTACATACACTGAAGGTGGCAGTGTAGAGATTAGATGAAATACATTTGATGAAATGTGATGTAAATTACTTTACTTGTTGATAAAAACATCTGATGTAGATTCGCCACAGAAAGACGTCAATTAGTATGCCATTCACCTCAGAATAGGCACAGAAGCTCAACATCAGCTCATACATCCTGCAAACTAATCATAAAGCCTGAAGGGTCTTTCTAAAAATCACTCCAGGTCACCAGGTGCCGGCTCGATCTGCTGGCTGCAGCAATTTATAGTTTACAGTGATTTATAGACCAAGGATAGCTTTCCCTTTACTGTACCCTAGGCTGATTTTAGGACAGATGGCATTGTTCATGAGGGCTGAGCAACACGGTGATATCGTCTTCTGATCTTATAGAGCGAACCTACACCAGACATTTCATTATTTTATAAGAAGGCAGCTTGTTTCACCAGGAGCAGACAAAAGAAGTACAATATGTTACAATATTATGTTGTTCAGGAGGAAAAAAGAAAAAACTAAATAATCTTTTAGGCAGTAGAGAGGTGTGTCAGTGCATCAGTGATGTCCTACAGTCAGTGTTATTATCAAGTTGATACAATTTACTTTTAAAATGAAGTTAATTCTTTAAGTTAAAACACATGAAGCATCCTCCTTTTCTTGTAAGACCTGTCACCTATAGCAGCTTAGAGATCCCTTATTTTACAGACTGAGAAAACAAACCAGAGTATTCTTGGCTCAGCTTGATTGGAAAGTCAAGGTGAGGAGAGTTAGGCAGAATGTTGCTTTGCTGATGGAGAGAAAATGAGAAATAAATGTCTCTTTTCAGTCCCCAGATGTCTCCTCCTTGTCCTCGCGGGCATTTCGGTGGAGGTTACGTGCGTGTTTTTCTCTTGTCGTCGAAGAGGCTGCGCAGCAGATAGACCTGTATGCAGGACACCACCATCATCACCACTAAGTTAGTGAAGGACCAGATGTTGACACGATCGTAGTTGCTCTCCTGCAGGTTGCGGTCACGCGCCTCGAAAGCCCGTAAGACTGTCTGAATCTGAAGACTCTTCCCTAATCGCGCCTTCACGCTGTTTATCGTGTCCTGGAGAGAGAAGGGAGGAGAAGAGAAGAGCGCCGAGCTCAAACCAGGTACAAAGGTTGAACATGGTGAAAGAAGCCTAAGGTTTCCACAAAGCTTTGACTACTGAATCCAAAATAAATTAAGAGCTAAATAAAAAATTTAGGTGCCAAAATTCATCCCTTTTCATAATGTGGTGAACTTATCTAGCCATGGTGATTTACAATGGAGCCATGGGTACATGCAACTTACTGAGCTGTGCTTTTGCTGTGAAGATTATCTAATCTTATCTTATGTCTGGGCCCATATTCACAAAGCTTCTTAAGCCTAAAAGTTGCTCCTAGTGACAAAATTCTAAGAAAAATCATAGAATTGGGGCATTTTCTTAGAATTTCTCCTTTAATTTTGGATTAAATCTTAGTAAAGATAAAAATGATTCACAAAACATCTTAGCCCTAAAAACAGCTCCTAAGGTAAAATTTGTTAAGAGTAGAGAGGAGGACTTTTAAGAGGCTTAAGAGTTTCTCTAGCAGAGGACAATATGGCGGAAGGAAGAAATATTCTCCAAACACTGGACGTAAAGCTAAAAGTAAACACTGCTTTTCTGTCCAATTTGGTTTTCTTGTTGTTTTACTTCCTTCCATCTCTCTTGGATTGTTAGCTACATACCATCCAAAAACTTAAATAGACTGTAATCCAATCATTTTCAACATTTAGCTGTTCAATTATCTTTAAGACATTTAGCCTAGAAACTTTGCATAAAGTAGCCTGTACTCATGATTATACAATTATTTCATATACAAAAATTATGATTCACTGTTGGTTCTATTATCATGTATTCTGTTTTCACAAAGAGCACATTTCAAAACCTTTGCAGAGGTCAGAGGTTATTTTTTATTAACCAATCACAGTCCTTGAATTGCTGCATCATCCCTAGCAACGGGGACAACCATACCCCCTCACTAAGATAAAAGACTTTTTAAGCTAAGATAGCAGCTCTTTGAGAGAATTCTAAGAAGCTTTGTGAATACAGCCCAGATGTAGAAGAGGCAGAGCTTGGACGGAAGAGTCGGAGAAAAAGTCAGTCAATTTTTCATTGGGCCATTTAGTTTTCATGACAATGATCCCTGACTAATGCTAGCACGGAACTGAGTGAGTTTCAAAAGCTACCGAGAAGTTTTTTAAAAAAATAAATAAATAATAATGGGGGGGGGGGGGGGGGTGGCTAAAGGAATTGAAACTGAAAGCAAATTAAGAGTTAAATTAATCTCTTCTTTTGTTTTGCAAATTCACTTCACCAGCTGCTTGGTGACTCATGCATCTAAGTATTAGTAACAGTATTAGTGTTCAATAACGAAATTGCTTGTGAAAAGTTATAATCTAATCAAATGTAGTATGTTTGTGAGTGCTCTCGTTATTGAACACAGCTCTGACAAAGCAGAGCATAGAGTCCATCACAGTTTTAAAGATCACTGCAGTTTTTTTTTTTGTGAGGGTTGCTACTGGCAACAGTCTGGATGAAAATATATGCTGAATAAACCCATGAGGTGCAGTGGCTCCATCATTCTTAAACATTTTTGAAGGTTTTGGTGTTGATTGTTGTCTCTTTTACACTGCAATAATCTGTCCTCCAGTCCAGTAGGGGACAGTATTGCATCAACCTGCTCATAAACTCAAAAGAATAAGAAGAAACAACATGCAAAATGCACGTATTGATTTTTTTTCTGCAAAAGCCGTGGCACTTTTTTTTTTTATTTGTCCATTTTAGATGGTTTAACATTTGAAAGTTTGTCTAAATAATTCTGAAAGTGTGAATTGATTATGAATGGAAATCTGACTCATGGATTCAATTAATTGAACTGATTAACAACAGATCGACTGAATTGCATAATTGATTAAATCACACAGCAGACAGACACACACTCACACAGACACACAGTGATGAGAACCAAACATAAGATTGGAACTTAACGTTAGAAATCCATTTGACGAACAAAATATTAGTGCGTTTGACCTTTCTGTTGTATTCTTTGGTAACTAAGCGTGCATGATTTTGTGCTACTTCAGAAACACTTCCTGTACAGCTGCAGATTTAATCTTGAACTTCCTGAATCTAATATTGTAACCCAGAGTCTATTTATAACCTGTATGTGGAAGGCAAACGCAAGAGAGATGTGGAAGAGAGGTCAGATCAGGAATGTTCTACAGTCATTGCATTATGCAAAATGTTTTATTCAAAAACTGACTTACGGAGCTGAAGCGCTTAGTCGCCTACTTACACCCAAGGCGTAACAAGCTGAAGCGCTAACCTGTTACACAATTTATTCAACTCTAGCTGTGTCTGTTTTTATTCTTTTTTTGTTTGACTTGAACTGAGTCACTGTTTGCCTTTAAACCAGAACCAACCAAGCAGAAACCACACCTGATTCCACCTGTTTAATGAGGCAATCTTAGCTTTCAATAGTCTATCAGATTGGGATGGATATCACCAGTCACCACTCAACACAATATTGTCATGATACCTACTGTAGGTGCAGATTTGATTAATATTACGATTGTGAAAGAACCACTATTTTATAAATGTCCTGATTCAGTATTTCTTTTTTTTTTTCAAACTGCAATACAATTTTAAGACCATGAACATTAAAATTTTTTTAAAAAAAGGTTTCTAAGTTTTATTCTTTAGCTTTATCCACCAGCTTCACAACTGAAATAAAACATGAGTAATTAAATGTAACCCGTTTCATATAGCATTAGTTTTCTCACTTAAAAGCCAAGTGCAGCATTTAAACAATACGAAATATAGGTGCAAGCAACGATAAGCGGGCCCAAGCACCCTGCGACATCGGCACCACGTTGCTCCAGAAAGACAATGGGAACACCGGGCACATGGCCTGGTTTAGTGGCGATCGTGTAAATTTCATAGGAAATCTTGTGTGACGGCCCTGTGCCACGCCAGGGGGCTCAGACTCTCAGGCATCCTAATGGCAGAAGATTCCATCCTGTTTTTAACTTAAATTTGAACAAAAAGCTACACTGTTACTGAGCAGCACATATCACTTATGTCATCCACCATAATTATTATTTCTAAACTAACTTATCAAATTATATACTCCTACCACACGGGATGCCAGTGTGTGAATAGTTCAGAGTGTACAGAATGTAAAGCCGTGAACAACCATGCAGGGCACAGCTTCTAATGCTTGTTTTGGGATGCACGTGGTGTTTTTTGACTGGTGCAAGCATAACACAACTATAAAACACATATTTGTTGCACCATTTAGAAGGTTGTGCACTCGGCACAGACTCCAGTATGTTCAATCTGATCAATCCCTGGCTGATCAAGTTGAAAAACGCCCAATTCCGGTCAATGGCAGATCAACCAGTGCCTCTCTGTTATAAACGTAATAAATAATTTTAATATTGATTTTTGGAGTCAGTGTAGCAATACATGAATCATCACATAATATAACTATGATTCAGAACTGAAGAAATCAGGTGATTGGTAGGAATAAGAGCCTGCACTCAAAAGCCACCACATTTTAAACTGACTTGGAGTTGCATCCTTTTTTTTCCCATGATTCCAGCTGCACCACTTATCTAATCTGATCTAGGAGAATCCTTTCATGGCTAGAAATCTTGTAAAACAGCTATTCCTAATGCTCAGGTGTATGTTGTGTTAATGTGTTGTGTACGCGTTCCCTCACCATGATGTCCTCCAGCTTCATGTCCAGCAGATCGGTGCCTTGCACGTACTCCTTCCAGTTATCAGGATCTTCTCCGTTGTCCATGTTGTCCAGAATGAGCTCGAAGAATATGACCTTCTCAGACACAGTGCTGAAGGAGTTGTCGAAGCAGAACATGTAGTCTCCGTCCACTGTCTCCACTCTGAGGAAGAACGCCATTACAGAATAATATCTGATGTAAGTAAGTAAATAAATAAATAAATAAGTCAAGATTAAATGAGAAGAATGTGCAAGTTAAACCTACGTATGAACTCCGTCAGACTTCCTTATGTCAGACGCCAGAATGTCACCACTTGGAGAGGACAGGTAGAAATCAATGTCCAGCCCCGCACCGTCTAGGACCTGCAGGTTCAAAACAAACACGATCTTTAAAGGGACATCTTTAACCCTGGTCTTTGTCATGACAGATCTTTAATCCAGGCACAAATCCCAGGAGACTCCGAGAGAGACAGAGACGTGCAACAACGACCCTTTGCCTCAAATCTGGCTTTAGATACGGCTTTCAAAATACTGTGCCACAGGTCTGCGCTTTAATGATGTGGAAACTGGCCTTGCACACTGCCTGGCCACTTTATTAGAAACACCTACAAAGCAGCTGAAGATCAGAATAATATCTGATAACTTTTTTCCAATTTAGGGCAGTTTTGGTGAACCCGTGCACACTGTAGATGCAAGGCCTGGAAAACTATGTGGTTTAACAGATTCACTTTTGGAAGTGAATGGCACAGTTTTAGCACTTGTGGCCTCACACCTCCAGGGTCCCATCTGTGTATGGAATACGTTCTCCCCTCTAGAATCTCTAGGAAATGCAGTGGTATCTGACAGCAGGATGTTAGTGGTACATGGGCCCTCCGAGGATTGGACTTGTTTGTCCAGTGCATCCCATGGGTGCTCTATTGGATTGGAACCTGTGAGTTTGGAGCCCTAGGCCGGAAGACTTGTGCCATTTGCCAGCTGGGCTTCGTGTACGGTGGGCTGTAATGCACTGATTGTTCTGGTGCCTTTCTATCATAGCTAACATTGCTATTTGTGCTTTTGCCTTTGTTCTGTGTGGATATGGGTGTGCCTTGGGTGGACCTAGGGTAAGCATGATAATGACAACAGGTTATTGGTGTGGATTTTGAGATCAATGTTGTTCAATTTGCCTGGTGGTGGAGATATTATGTTTGGTGTATTTACAGCGTAAAAGACTTACTCTGACATGTGCCCTTTGCTACCTCATGTAAATAAAATGAAAATGGACACGCCCCCTTTTTTCCCTTTGAAGCTAGAAGTGTGAACAGGAAAAAAGTGTTTACCTGATACTCGATTTCTAGAGAGGCGTCTTTCTTCATGGTTTGGTAGAAACACTCCTTGTGTCCAGGAGGCAGTGTGAAGGTAAAGTCGCTGTCCAGAGCCTGTGTAAAAGCGCCTGTGGCTGCTCTCCACTCACACACACACAGCCAGGACAACACTGCTGACACTAACCCCAACCTCACTCGCATCCTGCCTCCAACAACAGCCAGTCTCTGTGTGAAAACTCGACCTCCTGTTTAAAGGAACAACTTGTTCTGATTTCAGCTCAACTTTCCTGTTAAACTTCTCCCTGTGTATGGATACCTGGACTTACCTAAGGACCCCGCCGCCTTAAAAATTAGCACCTTGCACAAGAAAGAAAAGAAAATGACTCAACTTATTTATTTACTCAATAAAATTAATTCTAACACATTTTCTACGAAATTTTTCATTCCGAACGTAAATACATATATACATATGTTTAAATAATAAAAATAAATCCGAACAGGCGAAAATGACAGAGCGCACTAAGACGTTGCATCATGGGAAAGTGAGTCATAGCTTTCGTCACGCGCAGTTTTTATTTCTTAAATGTAAAACGTTTAACCTGAAAAATCTCAATACATGTGTGTAATAATTTTAACAAATTAACGTTTTAACAATTCCTAAAATATATATATTATATTTTTTATAAAATTGAAAAAACGACAGGTTGTGAAAGAGCCTACTTGGTCACGTGATGTATAATGTTTGACGAAGAAACATAGCTGAGTTGAAAAGAAAAAAATCAAGGGTTTTGCATTGGTTCAAAAATATGTACGTTTTTGATTTATTATTATTATTATTATTATTATTATTATTATTATTATTATTATTATTATTATTATCGATCACATGGTATTACGGTTTTCCGACAGTACTTCCGGGTTATAAATGCAAAGTCCGGAAGTCAGTCAAGTTTTAAAACAAAAACTATAATAATAATAATTATTATTATTGTAAGTGCATATTTAACATTTCCACTACAACGTAACTAAAGATTGTTATATATATATAACGTATATTTTACAGAATGAGAAAGTAGTTCCGGCTGTAACACCGATGATAATAATGCGCTCATTCTAATACGTTGCTGTTTCTATAGTAACAGCTCATACTCAGCATGCACAGTGAGTTGGTACTACCAGGTGGTATCAAAACATTTCGAGATTAGCTCTGTTTACAGGTTATATTTTTTCGTCGCACGTTCTCCCTCAGACACCTTAAAACCTGGCAGTAGAATTCGCTATTGACGTTTTAGTTTGGCACATTGCCTCGATTGTCGAAAAATATGATGAGCATGCACTTGGTCGACCTGCAGACCTGCCTCATCTTTTTTTGGTTCTGGAAATGGTCCCCCCAAGTTTCATCATAAAAAATTATCTTGGCAGATTTCGGTGCAATGTTCTTGGGTCAACAACCTGGGGACGAACTTGGCAGCAATGTGGCACATGTTGAAATCACACATGAGGATTACCTGGACTGGCACATCGACAATGACAGGAGCGTTGTGGGTTTTGCTCCGATCTTCATGCACAAGTTGCCGAATGGTTTTAACATTTTCGGGAGTTGAGCTCCTTGAAAGTCTTCTCAATCTCTCGTCGTCATCTCCCGGTGATGTTCTTCCTCTCTTGAAGCATTCGTGCCACTCAAAACACCTCAGATGACTAATTGCAGCATCACCGTAAACTTTCTGAATCATGTCAAATATTTTTGTGGTAGATTGTCCAGTTTTATGCAGAATGTTCGCTCTTTATTCTTTTTTTTGGATTTTCCCCGATTTTCTCCCTAATTTAGTCGTGTCCAATTCCTCCCTGTCACTAGGGGTCTCCCACATTAAGGCTACTACTACCACTCAGCCGGGAGGGCGAAGACTATCAAATGTTTCCTCCGAACCATGTGACGCCAACCAACCGCATCTTTTCGAACCGCTCGCTCACGAACCGTTGGGGGCACACTCGGAGGACAGCGCTATCCGCTCCTTCTGCTTGCGTGAGCTCACGGACGCCCCTGATTGGCTGTAGAGCCATGATTAATGTGGGAGCACTAAGTACCTCTCATCTATCCCCTCTGAGAGAGCTCGGCCAATCAGCTCTCTCTAGGCCCCCGGCTGTGAGAGGTAATAGCATCACCCGGGGATCGAACTCGCAATCTCCGAATAATAGGACAAGCACTTTACCACTACGCCACTCGGAGGCTCTGCTCTTTATTCTAACTTGCTGTCCATGTTGAAATCGTACACTCATATGACAAAAAACGGCAGTAGTCGAACAGCTCCTGATGTATACAGGACAATGTCTTTTGGCACACTGACTTATAAAGGTCAGTGCTACCTGTGACTGTGCATCTGTTACAAAACTTTTTGATACCACCTCATATATGAAATTGACAACCTCTCCATTATGTGTTTTTTGTACTTTTTACTGTATATTATTTCAAACTGATCACCAGGTGCACAGGTCTGGGCCGACATCCATGCTGTCAGATTTGGTCTCAGTATCAGTGTCAGTAATATTCCAGTCATGATACTAAATGATCTGTCAAAACTGAATATCATCAGTTAGCTAAAAAGTAGATTCTCACCTTTTTAGATGTGGTGTGTCTGGAAAGGTCAACTAAGGTAATTGACACTGGAAAATTATATTTACATTTAGGCATTTAGCAGACGCTCTTATCCAGAGCAACTTACAAAAGTGCTTTGTAGTTTCCATCATTGGATAGATTCTTACACTGGATTACTAGATACATTTTAAATGAATTACCCAGTGGTTAGCACTCCAGGGTTTCCTCCAGATTCTTATTTTCCCCCCTACAGTCCAATGCAGATTTTGCTAATAATATATATTTGTACATAGTGTATGAATGAGCATATGACTGTTTGTTTGTGTGTTTGTATCACCTGTGATGTATTGGCACTCTTTCCCAGGTGTACAATGCTTTGTGCTCCAGAGCCCTCTCAACCCTGTATACTGGATAAAGTAGTATAGATAATGAGTAACTTTCTCAATAAACATTTGATCATGAAAAAAGTACAATTATTTGGTGAATGTTTTGGGGAATCTGAAATAGGGCTGGACAATTATTAATTTATTTAATCATCATATTACTTAATTCATCCTCTATACCGCTTACTGTGTACAAGGCAATGTGTGGGCCTGGAGCCTATCCCTGAAGACTGTGGGCTCATGAAGGGATATACCATGGACATTGTGCTGATCCATCACAGAGCGTCGACGCACAAACACACCCACACACACTGTGGTTTTTGTAAATGCCAGTTAGTCTAAGTTGAATGTCTTTGGACTATGGGAGGAAACCAGAGTATCTGGAGGAAACCCACCAAGGAAGGGGAGAACATGCAAACACGATAAATACAGACCCGTGGCGGGGATCGAAGCTTTAACCCTGAAGGTGCGAGGCCACAGTTCTAACCAGTATCGTGTCGCCTGGCTGGGCAATTAATTGAAACCAACATTCAGAACTTCTAATAAAAGTAATCTTGCAATGCCTATAATTATTCTGTTGAAAATTTCCTCCCTGTGTATGTTTTCATGTAGTTTCCCCTTAAAAACATTATCACATGTAGTAACATGATGTACAGTTTGTGACATGGAAGAAACATGAAGAAATCCTGAATTAGAAGAACAAAATCCCAGCTTTAATAGTTCAGGATATTTACTGTACAAACCATGTCAGTGAGCAATGAGCTACATTTCACTGTAAAATACTTAATAAATCATTATATTGCTTTGAGGTCATATCGTGCAGCACTAGGTAGAAAATATTTATTTGAGAGAGACACAGAGAAAGAGAAAAAACCTGATATGGAACCAGACTCAACAGAGCACAAAAAACAAAATGTTTGGAAGAAATTTTAGTTCTGGACTACTGAGTGACTGCAGTCACAAGCCATCATGGAACAGCTGTCTGCATCATCCCAAACTGTCTCTGCATTGTGTCTAAGACCATCTTAATGGTCGAGTAGAACCATCTGCAGTCACCACACCCATCCCAAGCAGACCACATGGGCATCCACAGGACTAGATCTACAACCAGAAGCGTGGTATCGCAGGATGGGTCAGACAGGTCCAGAGAGGAGAAGGCAGATCCTGACACATGCATGCTACCATTACCTGCGAATGGAGTATGCAGTCAACACCCTGCTGTTCCTCATGCTGCTCCTATGTTTCGGCAGCCCTTACTTCTTTCTTGTGTTATGCGCCGTTGCTATAGACACTCTGCAGTCTGATCAGGTGTTTTGGTAGCTATGGGGTTGGCCTGGCATACCTGTTGTCGCTCAGTTGGTGAGGACATGCTCACAGTATGACATAAATGTTTATGATAACACTTCCTACTGTCACATTTAGGAAGGAATACCTGTGATGCCTGCATACGTGAGGTTTACCCACTGCACAGCCCGTTAAGAGAATCTGATGCTTGCGTTTAACCATTACCTGTGAATGGGGTGTGTTCAATTCATTATCGATCCTCACGCTGCCCTAATGTTTTGCCAGCCGCTACTTGACATAAAAGTTGTTGAAGATGATTCCTACCATGACATTCAGTAGTGTATGCCTGTGACACGTCCCCAGTAGCTGATAACATCCCCAAAAGCTGATAATCCTGTGACACACCCAAAGTATGACATAAAGGCTAATAATTACCTGTTGTACGCCCACAGTATGAAGGAAAAAAAATATTATTGCCTGTGATTTGCCCACAATATGATGTAAAAGCTGATAATCACCTGTGAAACACCCACATTATGACGTAAAAGCAGATAATAACCTGTGATATGACCACAAGAACTAAAAACTGAAAATCGCCTGTGATATACCCCCAATATGACGTAAAAGCTGATAATCACCTGTGACACGCCCATTGTATGACTTAAAAACTGATAATCAAACACTGGCCAGACACTTGCCAAACACCACCCGCTGCCCGAACAGACAGAATTTTTATATAGATATAAAATGTTTTAATGTTATTCATGTTATTGTAAATGGGAAGTTGTGTGTGGATCGGACAGACGTCGCTGTGGCGATCCCTTGATGGGAGCACCCTAAAGACTAACAATAACCACTCTATGTTTTTGATTTAATTTCTTGTTTGAATTTTGGGTGACGGGTGGTATAGCGGTTAGCAATATGACATGGCATCTCCAGGGTTCCTGCCTTGGGTTTTGTGTGCATGTTCTCCCTGTGCTTGGTGGGTTCCTCCGGGTACTGCAGTTTCCTCCCACAGTCCAAAGGCTAATTGGCGAATTGCCGTTTTCTAATTGCCCATAGTGTGTGAATGTGTGTGTGTGTGCGCGCGCGCGCGTCCTACGATGGACTGGCACTCGGTCCAGAGCGTGCCATATGTCTTCTTTGATAAGCTCCAGGTCTACACAGGATCAGCTGTATAGACAATGAGTGAGTGAGTGTGTTTGTATGATGGGGTGTGTGAGCCCATCCACCTGCCCTATACACTGTGGAAAATGAATGACTGGGGCATCTCCATGACTTGAAGTTCACTTAGAAATGGAGTCTCACACTTTTACATCATTCAGTATCCTCCACTCTTAGATGTACGCGTTACAATCATCATTACTCAATCAGACCCTCCTCACGTGTTCTAAAGCCGCTTATCGGAGTGGTGACGCGGCCGGTGACACAGCTTCCAACTCATCTTGAAAACTCTGGCACGTGGGCGGGACTAACAGTTTTTGCGATCCCTATTGGTGCACACGCTGTACAAGGGGCGTGGCCTGAGAGGCCTATCGACGGCAGGGGGACCAGAATCAGCCGAGCAACAGCCAGAGTCGGTTCTGCTGTAAAGAGAGAGATCCGTAAAGAGTCCTGGCGTTAAACACAGACTCAAACACGTCATTACATACATTTCGAGTTGATTTTAAGAAAATTATTTTTGTCTTGTTTCTGGTTTGAGCGCAAACACAGAGGACAGAAGCGAGGATGTTGGTCCCTGCGGGGAGATAATGAACAGGCTGTGTGTGTTGTTGCTGTGCCTCACTGTAGCTCTCCTGTGCTGGTGAGTTCACTTAACACTTTATCTTTTCATCACGATTATTATCAGTATTAATCTAACACCTATATTATAAACTCTATTTTAAAACCAGGGCTACAGTTTGTTTTTATCAAACCTGTTTTTATCAGCTTAGCTTGTTGGCCTGGGAGCAGCACGCGCAGCTAGCAATGAGAAATATTATTAAAATATGTCATTTTTATTCTATATATGTATATTTGGATTTTAAGTTTGTTTTGTATGTCTGCTGTTTACGTGATAAAAGTCTAAAAAACAAACGTGAAACAAGAAAAGTATTGAAAAAATGTCAACATTCTGCTCAACATTCATGGCTAATGGACAGCTAGCTATAGAAGACAGCAGGTATGGTATAGGCACACAGGGGGTGGGGTCACCAATGTAGAAAAAAAAAACAATACAAACCCTGCTACCATCCTTATTTTCATTGCTTAAAATTGAGCCTGGATTGTGATGTCGAATCACTTATAATTTTCCACAACTGTCACTATAAAATGTAATTAGGAAAAAGACACTTTCCTGATCTCAAATATCTTTGCATGTGTTATTAAATCCTAGACGTGATGCTTTTTCGTAGAAAAGTGCAGCTCTTGGAAAACTTGGAAAACTACCAGTCAAAATATTGGACTTGGACGCACCTTCTGTAGTTTTTCCTGTTTTTTTTTTTTTATTTGTTTATTTATTTTATTTATTTAATTTCTACATTGTAAAACAATGCTTCTAAAAATGCATCTAAAATATGGAATAATCTCCTTTGAACAGTCCATATTGTGATGTTTGCTACTTGCGTTTGTAAAGCCCTCATAAAGAGAAGGAAAGACAAGCTGCTATCAAAGCGACCTGGTGCCAAAGGCTGATTGACCTCCATGCCGCTCCACTTCATAGCTCATGCTATAGCAGAAAGACCAGGTATCATTAAACTGTGGACCTCAGTCCAGAGTTAGACGGAGTAATGGTTCTATTCGGTCCTTGATGCTTTTCTGATAAATGAGAATAATTAATATAACAGTAATATAGCTCTTTTTACCTCAAGGTGGGCGTGGCTGTATGCATCACTCAACAGAGCCAATCAGCTCGATAGTTTACCGTAAACAGACAGTGTGCGCGGAAGAAATGTAAATGAAAGCATGACGCAGCATGGCTTACTTGAAGAAAAGGAAAGTAGACTATAAAAACTTAACCTTCAAAGATGAATGGACAGATCAATATGTGTTTATTCTTCCTCCGGGAATTTAAAACCAGTTTCCTGAAACCGTGGCATTAATAGGAGTTATGTGAAGCTCCTCTATGAGACAAAACACGGCCTGTTTGAGAAAACATATCCGCAGCAGTCCGAGGTGAGGGACAGAGCCACCGGCGTTAAGACTTTTTTCACATTCATTCACATCACAGCAGCGTGCAAATGAGGATTCACTAAAGATTGATTAACGGTTGCTGTTCATATTCCATACAAATACAAGGAAATGTATGAGGCCATTAAAAGATAAAACTGTCAACATGTTTATTGTAGTTACAGACAATTGACATGAAAATTGCTATCGAAATTTTAAATTGCTCTGCATAACTGCATGTATAAAGATCTGAATCCTAACACAAAGATGAAATTTGGACATTGGCTTGAAGAAAAATGTGTTGACCTGGCCTTCTTAAATTTTAATTCGGTACCCTTGACCTAGACAATCATGCGTGCAAGAGGAAGGAGCGGATTTTACTTTTCTTCAAGCATGTTGCGCTGCCCTGTACGGTTCATGAGCAAGCAGTTTGTAAAAGATGAGCGTCTCTGATCTGAGGTGCTGTTAATTGGTGATTGAGGCTGGCGGCTGTAAATTAATAAGTTTTGGTCTTGCTTTCTTGGCAAGTCATGAGTCATGAGAGTTTCATCAGGGTGCTTGATGGGTTTTGCAAATGTACTTGACAATACTGTTCTTGCAAGAACTACTCCAGAACAGCTGACTGTTGTTGTTAATTAATTACCTAATGCCATATGTCATTTCATAGTTTTTAAAAAATTCCAGTATTGTTCTAGAATGTAGAAACTATGTCCAAACTTGTGTCCTAACTTTTGACTAGTGCTGTACATGAATATCATTGTAAACCACTTTAATTCCTGTCAATTATTAGATAATAATGATAATAAACTGAGGAATTGAGAAACATGATTGTAGGCGTTCACATATGCAAAATCATGTGAATCACTTGAACGAGCCCGGATGATTTCCTTACTTGAGGCTGTTCCAACTATTCAAATATTAACCACATTATGTAAACATATCATATCAGATTTATTTATTGCATCCATTGCTTTACGACGTCTTTTTTAAAAACTGAAATTGGATTTAGATACTCTGTGTATTTGCATTAGAGATGTAACGAGACCACAATTTTTTTTCCCCGAGACTGGTACCTGAAAATCAGTCGCGGGAGTAGCTCAGTGGTTAAGGCAGTGGGCTGCTGATGGGAAGTTCCCAGGTTTAAACCGCACAACCACCAAGCTATCACTGTTGAACAATGCACTTAACTCTCAAATGTATAATGAGATAAAATGTACCTTTGGATAAGAGCATCTGCCAAATGCCATAAAATGTAAAGCAGCCGATATTTCCTAGCAGAATTCCATAACAGTATTTTTTTTTTAAATGTTATTTATCATGGAAATTTTTTTTCTCATATTTAACTAAAAAGGTGACAATCTCATATTCTAGATTCATTACACATAGTGAAATATTTCAAGTCTTCCTTTTTATTAAAATTTTGATTACAGTTTACTTCTTAGATAAAGATTTTTTACAAAAATGTCCCACTTCTGAACATTAGTATGTTTATTTGTGCACTCAGTACTTGGTCAGAGCTGCTTTAGTGCAAATCAATGCAGCATGGCATGAGAAGATCAGCTGTCACGCCTGAGGTGTTATTGGAGACCAGGTTCCTTTGATAGCAGTTTTCAGCTTGTCTGTATAGTGGGGTTGGATGTTTCTCATTTTCCTCTTGACAATACCCCATACGTTCTAGAGATGGGAGGAAGAAATGTATTCATGAGTCGTGATTCTATTCTGTGGCGATTCATGTATTACCACACTGACTCCAAAAAAAAAAATATATATATATAATATGATTAAAATAGACTCCTGGGTCGATCAGCCAGTGACTAGAATTGGCTGGTTTTCAGCATGATTGGCCATGACAGGTCAGCCTCAGATATGACTGATTCTGTACCGCGTGCAGAGTAACAAACCGATTGTTATTACGTTACATTGTCAAAGGTCATCATGCAGCATTAAAAAGCAACTGATTGGCATTTTCCTCCAAACTCTGTGGGTGAATTAGTCACAAAACCCTCTCTTTACACTTACTAACACCAGTCTCAAAACACCACGAGTGCAAATTGGTAACTTCTCAACATTTGCTTCGTGGAGTTTTAAGACTATGGAGGCAGTAAAACGTCACCTTTTCTTTGCAGGTGGTACACTCTAAGCTGTTTAAACACTTTATTTTTTAATAAAGGTTCAAGGTTGTAAAGTTAACCCAAAGGTTATAATTGCAACAAAACCAGAACAAAAATGTAATATAAAATTGGGATATTTATAAAATCGTAATGCTTACAGAATTGCAATTGAACCTAGTACATCACATTGGGTGGTGACTCGTGATTCCCACCCCTAATAGAATTTATATCTGAGGTTCAGGTCACAGTAAAATCACAGTCAGCAAACCTCTTGATGGTAGTTGTGGCTGTGGGCAGGTGCTAGACTCTCTTCAACTAACTAGTGGTTTCTCTATATTGAGGCAAGCTATAATTTGGGACGTGTGCTTTTGTGTAGAAACCTTTTTCTATATTAAGCTGGAATGAATGAAGTACTATTTTGGAATATGTTGGTCTTTCTGTGTCCTGCTTGTATGGCATGAGAAGGGCAGATGGCAGATTAATGCTCCTTCATGCTTTATTAATTTGAGTAATGCACAACATGCAGAGCGAGCTGGAGGAACTTGAGGATGAGGAAGTCTTTCAAGGCTAAAAGTCTTGTACAGAGAGGGTGGCCTTCACATGGACTTTACTCTCTTGTCATGGCTACATCTGACATTTTAGTTGTTTATTTAGAAATCTGTATGAAGTTTGGCATGTACAGTATGTCCATGCATCAACAGAATTAGGCCATTAATAAGGGTTCCTTTTCGACTCTCTAATGATAAATAATGTGTGTTATTGTGACCGAGTATTGGTTCTGCTTGGAGAAGCTTTGGGGTCTGATGTGTATGTATAAACAACACAGAACAGAAATATCCTTGGGGAATTGACAAAAAAAGTAAACTGACACGTTTGGGTACTGAAAAAGGGTGCTGTTTCTCACAGCTCAGTTTCAGTATCATTATTTAGAGTTGCGCCTCTCTCACTATTCATTTTGCCATCACTCAATTGTCTCTGTTGTCTGAAAGTATAGAAGGCAGAGTTGCACAGCGTTTTGTATTTTAAAGACCTGTGATTTTTGTCACCGTTTGTGTTACAGGAGTGCAGCAATTCCTCAGCACTGCTATTCAAATATTAACAACTTTAAAGAAAGAGACAGAGGTGAAAGTGTACAGGAAGCCTAAACTACTCAAACGCTTTAATAAAAGTATTGAAGGGAGTAGAACAACTGCATGGTCATGATTTTGAGTTGTTTGACAGTTCACCATCAGTGTTGGTCCTGAGGCGTTTGCTCTCAGGCTGTGATCATATCACCCGAGTTTCAACCTTCTTTCTTGGAAGCATGAGGACTTAAACAGCTGTAAGTATTGATTGACTGACATGCAATGAACAAGTCAGCTCTGAACATATCAGGCTTTTGCGCATGACTCATTATAGATACAGAAAGTTTATTAAACTTGGTTTTTCACCTACAAATGGCTTTCAAGAGTAGAGCATAGAGCGAAGATGACACTACAGGTTTCTTTTCACCTTTGAAAGGACACGCTGCACTCTTTACATCTCAACATGTTTAAAGTTTTCTTCTACACAATTACTTTTATTTATTTATTTCTCGGAATTAAGTAGCGATGGGTGGGGGGGAATTCTTTGTGTGCTGATTAATGCATCACCACTCGTTGATTTATTACATTTATAATAGTGATGCACCGGTCGATCAGCCAGTGAACAGAATTCACTGTTTTTCAGCTTGATCAGCTACGATCAATCACATTGGACATAAAGGAGTTTGTGCAGAGTGCATGACCTTGTGAGTGGTGCAACAGAAACTCATTTTTATCTTGCTATGTTCTCAAAAGGTGCACACATTTAAAAAAAACTGATGTCTGTGTGAGCGAATTAGTCACAGAAACTAATAATTACACACACTTACACCAGTCTCAAAACAGTGTTTAAAAATAATTATTTTTACAAATGTTAAACTCTTGGTAGAAAATGTTTGAGTTGACAATTTTTTAAGGGCTCAAGGTTTTAGAACTAATAAATTTGGAAAAAAAATAATGAATTGTGATATTTATAAAATCGTGATATATTTTACTCCTCTAATAATTCAAATGGCATGTTAAAAAATGAAGAAAGAAATATTAACTTACACACTTGGACTGTTGTAAGGATGGGTCCTATGGGTCACAATCATTTGCTAGCCTTAATTAGCTTAATGGGTTTGGCAACGGTTTAGCTATGAAATAAAATACACATTATACAAAACATAATTACCACAAGAGGCTGTAAAACTACCCTGAGATTTTTGATACGCTTGTCTCTTCAGGTTTGTGGTATTTTTCCCAGCAATTGTGTGCCCGCACTGTTTTCCCTCTGATATTACCGCACATGGGCTTTTTCTCTCCGGCTCAATATAAAGCAAATGGGCCAGAATATCGGCTCTTCTCTTTGGCTCGACCCGGGAAATACTGCTCCTCATGCCATAATGAATGAAAATTGTGACAATTAATTGTGAAAATTTTAGGACTGATGTTTTATTTGTTTTTAAATGTTTTAAACCACATTTTAGTCAACAATATTGCATGCTGATTTTGTCATGGTCACTGTTTATTGATATCCGTGACGTCACCGTCTCGTCTTAGTCACAAGAAGAAAAGTGACCAAGGTGAACATTTTTCCGTCATTATTTTTGTTGACGAAATTAACACTAGTGTCGGGTAGTGATGATTCCTCTCTCTAGGATTTTCCGTCATAGCGACACAGGTGTATCCAAGTTAGCTGTAAGCTCATGTGAAAAAGGAAGTAAATCACAGCCAGAAACCCTCTACTTACAACTCAATGTCTGGTATTATTTGCAAAGCGATCAGCACTCGTGAAAATTGAGCAGACAGACCCACTTCACAAATAAGAAAAAAACTGTTAAACTAAATGAAGCGGAAGTCCAGGCCATCAGTTTTACAGATTTATTCCAACTCTCTTTATTGTTTTGAAAAATTTTAACAGACATGCAGCATAGATTAAACAAAAGGCATATTTAAAAATAGAAACATGTGTAAACAAAGGTGCAACTGTATGTCATCCCAGATCCTATAATCTCCCCCACCCATCCCATCACAGGCCATTTCCCAGGAGAGACAAAGACCCATAGTTATACAACATCAAAATGTACCCATCCAGTGAGCACTGAGCATATACATATACACACATACATATATATACATATATATGCACACATACACATATGAGGGGATGCAGAATGAAGTGGATGAGATAAATAGTAAACGCACACACATACACGCATACAAATGCACATACATGTACAAAATAAAAAAGTAATTAAATTAAAAAAGGGGGGGAATAAAATAAAACATTAAAAGAAAAAATAAAAGGAAAAAGAAAAAAAAGGGGTGCGGGGGACCCCTCTCCCTAACCGTCCTCCAGGTCTTGGGGACAATCAGGTGAGGTAGTAATATCTAGAAAGGGATCCCATGTCTTATGGAACTTCCCTGTAGAGCTCCTAAGAGAGAATCTAAGCTTCTCGAGTTGTAGATTATAGAGAACCTCCAAGACCCAATGTTTATGTGATGGAGGATGTGCGAGCTTCCAGCTGAGCAAAATAATTTTTCGGGCTAGAAGGTTGGTAAATGCCAATCCCTGTTTCTGTGTTGAGGGAGATACCAAATATTGTTGATAATGGGTTAGGGGTAATAGTGTGTTCGTAGGCCCTGCTTAGTGTGTCAAAAACGTGTGTCCAAAATGATGTTAATTTGGGGCATGACCAAAACATGTGGACATGGTTGGCTGGAGTTAAGCTGCATCTGTTACAAGCCTCGTTGACAGAAGGAAAGATTCTAACCAACCTCGTATTTGTATAGTGGATCTTATAGAGACCTTGCACTGGATCAAACTGTGTCGGGCACATATGGAAGACGAGTGAATTAGAGAGAGTGCTGTCTCCCACTGGCTATCTTCAATTTAAATGTTGAGACTGTCTTCCCATGCAGCTCTGACTGCAGTAGGGGGTTGTGAGGAGGCTAACCACATATGCCCATACAAAATGGAGATGGATCTTTTGGTGACAGCAGACTTTCTGTTAGGTTTTCAGGGGGGCGGTTTGGGAAGTGGGGAAACTGCTTCTTTACATAGTCTCTGATCTGGAAGAAACGGAACAGATGGTGATTTGGAAGGTTATATGTAGATGAGAGTTGTGTGAAAGATGAGAAAATAGCTTCAGTGTACAGGTTACTTATCTTGGAAATACCGTGGGCCTGCCAGATCTTGAATGCTGAGTTGGATTTGGAGGGTTTAAAACAGCAGTTCCTGTAGATTGGAGCTAGAATAGAGGGACCAGAGAGACTAAAGTTTTTCCTAATCTGATTCCAGATCTTCAGAGATACAGAGACCACTGGGCTGTTACTTAGGCGTGGGACTGGGATTGGCAGCTGTGAATACAGTGCGGAGGAGAGAGAAAATGGGGAAGAGTCTCTTTCCATACATACCCACATAGGCAGAGGATCTTGCTCCTCCATCCAACACAGAAGTTTTTGAGTGTTAGCTGACCAGTAGTAATGTCTAAAGTTAGGAAGGGCAAGGCCTCCACTCTTCTTAGGAGACTGCAAGATTGAACTGCGAATCCTAGCCGGTTTTCCGTCCCACAGAAACTTGGAGATAATTTTATCTAGTCTGTCGTAGAATGATTTGGTTAATAGAATGAGGATATGTTGAAACGAGTAAAGGAACTTTGGGAGAACCACCATTTTAATAAAGTTTACACGGCCTAGCAGTGAAAGTGGCAGAACCTTCCAGTGGTCAAAGTCCCTCTCTGTCTTCGAAACTAGTGGCAAAAGATCACGAAACAGATCTGACTGGGATGTGGAGACAGAAATGCCAAGGTAACGGCAGCCGTCAACTACCCATTTGAATGGTGCTGCCGAGTGTGGAAGGTCTTTGGCCGATGCATTGATGGGCATAATCTCGCTCTTTTGATAATTAAGCTTGTAGCCGGAGGCTGTCCAATATATTGAATATTGCAGGAAAGGAGTGGATTGGGTCAGAGACGTATAAAAGGAAGTCGTCTGTGTATAACAAAGTTTTACAGATTTTATCTTGTAGAATCACTTGTGACAGCGTCACATGAAAACCCACAGTTCGTTAATCTTAGGGTGGTTTCACACAGTACAGTTCTTGTTGCGGTTTGACATGTTCTGTTATGAACACAGTAATCGCACTCCGATGCAGACCAAAGGAGATGACCTCTATCCGAATTGTACATACCTGATGGATCTTTTGGAATATCATTGTCTGATGAGCAGGTCCCAGTTCAGTAGAATTACTGCAAGCCACCTCCTGTATTGTCTTGATGTACACCTTCGGCGACTCCAGTGCTGCTGTTTTCCAGCTGTAGCTAGCGTTGGGTACAGAAACCCTGTGCCAATATGGCACCAGTGTCTATATAACCGGTGTGCACTAGAATCGGATGCGAGCGCAGATTTCGGTGCCTCAATTTGGTGAGACTGCACGTGAAAAGGGATTAGCAAAATGCAGGTGAGCGTGAGTTGGAAATCTGTAATAATACAAATTTCCAATTAATCTTTGTACTAACGCGGGTGGTCATGTGTTCTACATTCCAACTTAAAATAACAACTTGGGAAATGAGACCATTCGCGTGAATGCAGTAACGACACTTGCTCTAACAGCAGCAGGTTAAGCTAAACACGCTAAAATTAAAATGCCTGAAACTTAAACTTCCTAAAGGCTGAGGACTACGCTGCAATTTACAAACTCGAGTGATTCGCCCCAGAGCAAATGAACTAAGGTGTAAAAGAACTCTTAGGCAGAGCAGTACTGATCAAGTCCCAAATCCCTTGACTAATTTTATAACTTTTTATTTTGTGATAGATTTCTGGCATGTCAAAAATTTTGGTCGGATGTCTTTGGATGATTCGATGATCAGGTTCATGATCTAATTTTAACTTTTTTCTTACTGATGTGAGCATGAGCTCACCTCAGTAAGCTCACCTGCTCACATCTCTCTAGTTCTCACTGAGAAACAGACCATCCAAGCTCCCTGTATCATCAAAACCATTTTTAAATACATTTCTTTGGTTTCTGTACCAAAGGTAATGCAGAGTAGCACTGCGTAAAAAAAAAAAAATTAATTAAATAAATAAAAATTTTATATATACACACTCATCGAGCCTGGTTGTTCTAACGTATGGTGTGAACAGAGAGGTCACAGGTTCAGGCTGTAGGGCGGGTAGTGCTAGTTAATACATTGTACAATTCAATAGTGTCTACTTGTCCTTATCAAGACATTCAGAAGTATCAGAATCTTTTGAAAATGAGTTATACAACTGTGCCAGACCTGTAGACTAGAATTCATTTTAGTTTTTAAGCTACGCCTCATTATCATGATAAAATGTTCTACAGGCTTTATCTTATGTATCTCAGTTTCACAAAATTATATTGTATTTATTTGAAAACCATTGTTAATTCACACACTGATTCTCAACCTAGTTCAAGATTGCAAGGCTATGTAAATGCACATTTTGTTTCAGAGTTTATTACACTGTATTAGCAAATTCACACCCATACTGTATATGGTCCTTTATCCCAATGATTGAATCACTTGGTTATGCAGAATGTGTGTTCTGTAGCATTATAGTTTCATTCTACTGGAAATGTACAAGCAAGCTACATGAAGACATGTTCGGAGCAGAAGTACTCCACTTTCCTGACTTTCCCTGGGACCACTGGGATGAACTGGAACCCCGATTGCACTTTTGGCCTCCGGTGCCTGTCCTCAGTAATGTGCTTGTAGCCAACTGGACACACAGCTCCGCATGCACATGGCAAAATTTAGTGGAAAGCCTTTAAAAAAAAAAAATTAAGCAGAGATTGTTATAATTCTTTATGGAATGGAATGTCCACAGACTTTTGGCCATCTAGTATATTGGTTGGATTTTGCTTCGATTGCATTGCTGGATACATTTACGTATTCAGAGCTAAATGTGTCAGAATTTCACTAAATTTCCTGAGAATCTAAATTTCACATGATTCTTATTTTTAGAGCGATGAGAAGGCGGTCGGTATAAATCAAGCTCTCCTTACGTCGGCTCAAAGCTCGGCTTTGTTCTGAACTCGCATGATCGTCAGCACGGCCTCTAAGCCAAACCTCCTACCTCTCCATCACGAGGCAACATTCCTAGAGCTCCACATGGCTTATGACATTCCCTCCGTCATATCTATGAGGGTTTAATTTTTCACAGGTGATCTGTGTGTTCAGTTCTAATACTGAAGAGAGAGAGAAAAGCTGAGTCAGGCAAATGCACAAAGCCTGGCCAGAGTAGAGTTTTGCTTTGGCACGAATCTTAGTTCTGCTTGTTCTGACTGAAGGTCTTCGCTCGCTTTGTCTCCGTCCTTGTAGTAGATCACACAGTTTCTCACATTTCTTACATCGTGTTTACGAACTCAGGCCATGAGTGAAGCATGTGAGTACTGTATCTGCGTGTCGTCATCTTGCCTTTAGCCCTCTTCCCCACTGTGGTCTAAGACTGAAAGTGCAAATTCTCAGGAAAAGTTTATAATTGTAATCGAGCTACATCAGAAGTGGGAAGTTAAAATATTCAGTGGTGTCAATTTTGAGCCACAAAACAAATCCATCTACTGTGAGCAGCCAAGGTGATCTGATGTCACTTGCTGAAGTCAGGCTTGCGTAAAACTTGTATAAAGGAGTTTTCTTAGTGTTTTTTTTGGGAGTCAACACTGTGTCTCGCACCACCAGGGTCGAGGGTTTGATTCCTGAACAGAAAAGTGACATAGTGAACGAGTTAAGAGTGTACTAGTTCTTAAATACTTTTGAGGTGATGGAATAAATTTTGGCAAACATTTTATTTAAATAAAAGCATTTGCTGTTTGCATAGATAATTGTTTGTATATTGAATGGTACATTTTAATAGTTAATGTGATTTTAAACTGCAATATGCATGTCAGTTATCAAGATGATAAATGATGAGTAAGAAACTTTTTTTTTTTTTTTTTTTTTACTCAGTACGAAAATAAATCTTTTTCCCCACACAGCTACATGGGGTGTGTTTTGCCATCATTACATAATAAATAGTCAGATGGCCATGTGCTAGTCCCTGCCCTTTGCCTGATACTCATCTGCTGTAACTTGTTTCCCATGCTATACCCAGAATAATGTAAAAAGTTTTACCCTCATACAAACATTTTTTGGCAGCCTTTGGTGTTTGTTTGATCCTTTCCACTTCTTTTTTGAAGAATTTTCTTGTAAATATTTCATTACAGTGCATCTCGAAGAAATCGAGTGTTTTATTTTCTATATAATATAATTTAAAAAGTGAAACTCTCACTTATTTTAGATTCATTACATGTAAAGTAAAATATTTCAAGCCTTTTTTTTTTATTTTGATGATTGTGGCTTGCAAGTCCTGAAAAATAAAAAAATCCAGTATATCAAAATATTACAGTATAAATTTTGAGATTAAATCAACTTACTATAGTGGATACAGTGTAAATGCTATGTATATCTTGGTTCAGTACATGCATGAGGACGACTACTGACTTGACACCTGTCCAGAAAACAATAATTGTCATCCTCCACATGGAGGTTAAGTCATGGAAGGTGCTGTGAGTATATTCATGCTAATTTGTCTGGAAGGGAAAAGTGTAATAGAAATAGGTGCATGAACAGCAGGGATGATCACACTTATGAAACAAGAGACTATTCAAGAACTTCACCAGTGGTGGTGTGAGGCTGGAGTCATCAAAGGCCACCATGCACAGACATCTTCAAGGAATGGGCTCCAACTGTTGCATTCCTAGTGTCGCGTCACTCATAAACAAGACACAATGCCAGAAGCATTTTACCTGGACTAAGATGAAAGAAGTCCAGTGTGACATTTACAGCCCCGGTGTTGATTTGGGGTGCTATGTCATGTCCTGGTGGTGGTTCACCAGGAGATTTTAGAGCATCATGCTTCTGTCTTCTGACGAGCTGTATGGAGATGGAGATTTCCTTTTTGAGCAGGAATTAGCACCTGCCCACAGTGCCGAAACTACCATCACCTGGTTTTGCTGAACTGTGTGATATTACTGTGCTTGATTGGCCAGCCAACTCACCTGACCTGAATCCCATAGAGAATCTGTTTTAACATGTTAAAGAAATAGTCAAATGATGACTTTTAATAAAAGTAAATTATACTTTTTGGTTATATTTGGAAGTGCTATGACAGCTACCTAAGATTTTTAATAAGGAATAGAAAACAGCAGGGGGAGTTCATGGAAAATATTCCATGATGTGGTGTAATGCAAGCCAACACAAAGCGTTTTTTCTATACAAAAAAATACAAACTGGTACAAGTTGTTGCTATAGAAGCATTACGATTATTTTTGTATATTGTGATTGATGATGATGATTTGCTTTATCAGCTTGGGAAAGAAAACAGCAGCGTGTGTTGTATAAACACTGATCTAATAACCTTTGCAAATAGCAGTTTGGTTGAACTTAGGGTAGCATTGGGGGAGTTGGATTAGAAAGAGGAAACCATTTGTACAAACGGTGACACATCCACCTTTCTGTTTTAGAAATGAAGTTAGTAATTTGCACGTGTTATTTGTGACTAACACAAATACTAATACAAATACTAAGATTTGCAGTGAAAGCTGAGTATTAGCACAAGTACAAAAGTACACCTGGAGACTTCAGAGGCTTGTGCAGTGTGCAGTATGCATGATGCTTCTTACCCTGATGTGCCCATCGCTCTGGCGTAGGGTCAGTCTGGACACATCGACCACATTGCTCCAAAATCCAATCCCTATTTTCTCTAGCAAATTAAATTTTTTTCTGATTAGTCTCCCTAACTGTTTTTTTTATGCACACAGCTGTTTTGTCCTCATCATCTGAGTTCTCGTCACATTGCATATGGAAATGCGCTTACTTTCACTATTAAACATAGTTGTGCTTGCTAATCTCCTTGGTTGTCTTCGCTTGAGTTAGCCCAATAATTTGACCCTTCTGACATGGTGACTTTCTTTGGGCCGGGCAGTATATATTTAGATTACAGTTACAGTTGGTAAAAGTTTGTTCGATAATATCATTTTAATAATCACAACGAGGGCATTGATGCCAGATGTATGTGGCAGAGTAATATGGTTATTAGCTTGGATATTTATTTAAAACTGACATGCAGTAAGATAAAGGTTCTCTAACACGCATCATTATTCTAACTGTGTCCTTAAGCAAGGTCTTTTAAAATGAATCTGAATTAAAATGGACCCTTTTTGGAGTAGTGCTTTTGGAATTGGCTACTAATTTTACATAAAGTATTGATCAGTGGATCATTAAAAAAATTGGTTAAGATGAGCCAAATGCATCTTTAATTATGTAACTTTTATTTGTTTGTGTGGCTCTCTTTGCTTTGTAGAACACGCGCATGCGCGCGCGCGCACACACACACACACAAGTGAACTGCTGTCACTTCGCACTCTGTTCAGTTCCTCTTAACACTCGTTGCCTTCACACAAGACATCAGTAAATGAACAACAACACTGTGGGTTTTTGCAGCCATCAGGCCCAGACATGTCTCCACTTCTGTCTTTACATTTTTAGTGAGTTGTCGGCATGCTCTCTAATCCTATTCCAGCCATGAACACACAGACCTGTGGTTGCTTATTGGGCTGATCCAAAAGCCAGCGCTGGCATTATTGATTTGATTTAAAGACAAAACGGAAACTGGTATTTTGCATATGTTTTGTGAAATGGAGAAGGACGATGGAGTGAAAAGAAAAGAAGACCTTGTGCGCAAAACTTATGATGGTTTAATTTGAGAGTTTTCTTTTTGTCTTTTGATTAGGGCTGAGGGATAGGAGTGGATGGTATTGTTACTGTAACACCAGAGGTCCCGATATGCTTTTCTAAGAGGTTGTGAACAATACTTCTACTCCTAATAATAATAAAGACTTCAATTAAGAACAATAAAAAAAAGATTTACTTGAAATAACTTGAATGTCTTTTGAGGATTATGTTTTGTAAATGTTTCTGTAACATGGCCCACCTCTTAACACGTTTGCATTGCAGCTGCCTCGATATCATGTATGGACTGATTTTAAAGGTCCCAGAAGAACATCACAGTTCAGATTTGAGGCTGTGATGAACCAAAGAACTTGTGTGTAAATTAAAGATTGAAGAAAAATAAGCAATTTAAATTACAGTAACTGAAAAGACACAAAATGATGAGTAAAATATTAAACTTGACTAAAAAAAAAAAAAGAAGAAGAATTTTTGCCTTTTAGTTGTCCTAAAACTATTTCTTTACTGGGTGTTTAAAAATGCTTCAGCATGAACTATGAGCTTGCTGTATGTGTGCTTAGTTTAAACCTTCCCTATGGTCATGGATGGATAGATCCGGATAGTTCCGGATTTTTTGACGTAATCAACAGGTGGAAATTATTCATAATTACACGGCAGAGCAGGTTGATTACATAACCCTGCTTTCACCTCTCAGAGCTTTGAGGCAGTAGTTAGTCCTAGTGTAAACATCCTGGGCTACAGGTTTAGAGAATGAAAGAAATAAAGCCTGGTGATAGCATTGGTTTACACTGCCGTAGGTATAAATATGCAGCAAGGTCTTTTGGCCTGCATCTGGAATTTCGTACAAACAGATGTGACACAGATAAAGATTTGAGTGCACAGTGGTTGTTTTGCTTTTTGTGTAGTATATCTGTGTCTTCTTAAAGCCCTGTTTAGGTCCAACTTGTTTCACATCGGACTTAATAATTGTCTAATTAATTATCTTGGTATCTTTGCAGTTTTCTCAGTAGTTTTATCACACACACTGCCATGTAAAGCTAGCGAGCTGCATCTTTTCTCGATGGTGTCCAGTGTTTCCTACAGGTCTGAAATGTACTTGCGATCATTGCCAGCAGAACAGGTCGGCATTAACTACCGGCACAGAAGTGATCTGTTGCATACAATAAACAACAAATACATATGACCTTTTAACACAATATTTTGATTTAAGTGATTGTTCAGAGATCAAACCTTGTAACCCTTCCCTCCATCTACCCTCAAGTAAAAAAAAAAATTAAGAGCAAAAAACTCTTTGGTGTACTAACATGGTGATGTTTGTCAGAGCACATAGTCCATTGGAGACCAATTTTATTCTCTAATATATTTTTCTAATATATTATATGTTCTATATGACCCATCAGATAACCCAAATGCACAGTGTCATGTCTGAAGCCTCCTCCGTCGACACACGACCAGGATATCTGTATAACCAGCTTTTATTTTATTTATTTATTTTTTATTGGGCATTGACCAATTTTGTGTTGCCGGCACGGATACTTGCCGCTTGAGTTGTAGTTTGTTTACGTATTTATTTATTTATTTATTTTTTAAAAGATCATCTTAAGCATGCGAGACAGTGCGTCTCTGCAAAGCATGTGCAACCGTCAGTATGCCGCCCTTATTTATTTATTTTTAGGGCAGCTGGGAACTTTTGAACAGTTTTTGGTATCGTTCTTTTGGACAGACTTTTAAAAAGGGTGTGCAAATATCCTTGTAAATCCTTATAAATCACAGCTACAATGTCGTCTGTTGCATACGATCACTTGATGCTAGAATGAGCCCAGTGCTGTTCAAAAATAAAAGCCGGGCTCTGCTGATCAGGCACAATCTCAGCTGATCCTTCAGTTATTTTGGACTCCAGGCCACAAATGGCTGTGGTATCATTTAGTTTTGAACTGATAATCTCTGGACGACAGGGTGACTGCTTTTCTGGCAGACCTTGTCTGAATGCTCAATAACTCTACAACCCCCATCACGACCCCCCCCCCCCCCCCCAAAAGTGCACGCACGTACGCGCGCACACACACCAATTGTCCTTTTTGTAGATGGGACTGTTTTTGTATCCAATGGCAACGGCTGAAAGTGTCTCACACGTAGAAAGTATTTAGGAATGGTGGTTGGCATGGCAACCCAAAGGACTGATTAGTCCAAGGCCATGTTGTATCTTCATTGGGGTTTCTTTAGATGTTGAGTGTGCTTCCGTAAACACTACTTGATTAGGAAGTCAGATAAGCTCATCAGTCAGTCTGATCACCGGTGGAGTTTTTCACTGGCTCTTAAACCGACTCGTCCCACTGAGTTTGAGGTCAGAATTATTTAAAAGTTTTTCCCCTTCAAACCTTTTAACCCGTAGAGGTCAGCTCTGTCATGAGAACAGACCTCCTGAACTAAGGGCTTTTTCATGGTGTTAAAAAAAAGGAAAAAAAAAACCTACAGGCAAAACTTTTTAACTTTAAAATTAAGGCTCAGATTGTTCATTTGTTTTCCTTTGACTCTTATGCTTTGTGCCTATTATATGCAGTCAGATAATGTGTTTAGAACTTGTGTTGTGTTTCTTTTCTAGTTGAAGATTTAGTTGGGAATTACAGTACGAGTTACAATCTCTAATGAGATGCAGCGTAAGTCATATTTATGATGCCTTCGAATTTGGATCTGTGAATGTTCATATGACACACTGTAGTTCTGTTGTATTTCTGGATTCGACCCTGTTCAGCCACAGAGATGCTTAGTGAGAGAGGAAGGATTATGTTGAAAGGGACATGAGCGACATCCGTTTGTTTCCTTCGTCAGAGAGGATTTAGCTTTTTCCCTCTATCCGCTTGACAGCGTTTTCATTTTCCTGCGGTCGAGGCCGTGGCCTACTTTCCAGCATGAGGTTTGTTGCGTCACACAGCTTGTCTATTCCTCTATTTGTCTCCCAGCCACGTGGCTCAGTACACACTCCAGAGTCACTCCCGATCTCCGTTTCAGTCACTTTAGAAGTACTGTGTAGTGTTACTGTTTAGTGAACTGCATCCGAAGGCTGAAAAGTAGAGCTCAAATAATTATTTCACTTATAAAATGTACCTAAACATCACACTAGGCCTGCTGTACGAGAGAGTACCGCATCCTGGTGTCGTAAGTAAAGAGCAGGCTGCTGACTGAGATTCAGTGAAACTGCAGTGCTTTTCATGGTGTGTGTGCGCGTGTGCGTGTGGGAGACCATGCAGGAGTATTGTGCTTTATTCTTCATGTTTGTTTGCATGCATGAAGGACATGCAAGGATTAAATCAAGGGAGATTCAGTGGGGGGAAAAAAACATCAAATGAAGTGCACGTTCAGTGCTACTTTCCTTATTCATGCCTGTACGTGCCTTTTACTTATTCAGCAGCATCTGTTGGCTTACACTTCGTCACTAAGGCATTAAAGGAGACTCCTGTGCTATAAATTATGTTGTTCACACCTTGTTATTAACATGGGAGTAGAATGAGCTGGTAACAGAAGGACAGCCGGAAACACGCACTTTCAGCACCTGGCATTAATGTTCGTCTCCTGTGACTACTTGCAAAAAGAATTTCATTCACCATTTCCACTTGCAACATTTTTTTTTGTTGTTTGTTTGTTTTTTACGCGGTCATGACCAGTTAAGTCGACCATTGTTTCTATCTGGGATGCAATGGGCCACTTATGTGTTCACAACACAAATGATATGTAGTCATGTACGCATGTAGAGTTGTCTCTGACCATTCGTTCATCTATCTCGAGTGCTTTCTGTTTAGCATTATAGCCGTAAACAGCTTTTTAGGGAGAGGAAGTAGGTGCACAAACTTAAGTGCGCTTTTTCCATTACAAGTAAGACTGAAGTTTACTTGTATATCCTACATCTAGGTCTGCATCTAAATCTTAAAGTTCAGCTGTGTGCAAATCCAGTTCTGGAAAGCCAGTCTCCACCACAGTTTGTTCTTCTTCAATACATAAACACACATACAAACCTTTGCAATTGACAGAATAGTTGAATCAGCTGGGCTTGAGCTAAAAAATCAGCTTGCCCCAAAGAATTGGATTTGAAGTACTTGCTTTAGGCAGTCAAGTTATTTTCATCCATATTAGCTTTTTTTTTATTTTTTTTTAGAGAGAGCCTAATATGCAAAATTCACTTTTTCATCATTTTCAGATGTTACCCTTGGTCTCTTCTGTGTGTAAACAAAGTGTGACTGACAAGAAAATGTATCTTGTATAAGAAGAGCCCTTCCCCCATCTTGTTGCCTAGCACTGCGGTGGCTCAGTGGTAGCTCATTTACATAGACACTGAAACGGCATGTTTGGAAGAGAAGCGAAAAAGAGGAAATTTAATGTATTAAAAAATATATTTGAAGGGTATTTCAGCATGGATTGGTATCCAAAGACCCATCAGTATGTTTAGATTTATTTTGATTATTTTGGTAGAAAGTGAAATTGCCCTGCCATGGAAAGCTTTTAGAAGTGCATTTTATTTGGTCTTGTAATTTTTTTTTTTTTTTTAAGTTATGGCTGCTTGTTCTAATATTGACATTTGTGTTGTGACAGCTTATTACCAGTGATTTATACATTCATTAATACAGAGAAGATTTCTATTTATACAAGATGTTTATTTGACATTCATGTAAGGCGTCTCCAGTGTCAACACTTTGTGATAGTCAGGTAGACTTTCCCATGGTGGAAAACCTTTCTGACGATTTTTTTTTTTTTAAATAACACCGTATTGTTGTTTTATTTTTCTATAGCAGCATGTCCATTTTTTCATTTTATAAACAATGTATTACAATTTCATAGCACATTTTTAAACCCTCACTTTTAGGTTTGTCTGTTCTGTGGAAGTGGTGGACTTGTCTGTCTAGTTCAGTTGTGGGTTTGAACAACTGAAACAAAGCAAAAGTTAACATGAAATATCTGAGGGACTTGTGGCTTTCCTGAATCTATTCAGGCAGGCCAATCCACAGAATAAACCCTGGCACAAAACCCAGAGATCTGCCACATCAAATGCACAACTGGCTAATTGATCTTGAGTGTTGATTGTGTGGCACTCGGTCATCTCGTCTCTGTCCCACTGCCTATGTCAGGACTCGTCCCAGCCGACTGACGTCCCAGAAGTTTTTTTGTGAAATGTGTATGGAGTGTGGATGACGCTGGTAAAAGTTGGAAGCCAGAGATGTTAGGGTTTTTGTACAGTGAACTATTTACATATTTAAAGAAGATACTGACGAATGTGTCTGTGGTGTTTCTAAGTCGTAGTGTTCTCTGGCTCACAACAATCAACATAATTCTTTTGTAATTTGTCAATAGTATTTTTTGATTGTGTGCTGCTTTGCAACAATGTAAATTGTTAAAAGTGCTATACAAATAAAATAGAATTGAAAAATTATATGTCTTTGACCACATCAGTAAAGAGACCTCTTCAGGCTGTTTGCATACTAGACTCAATTTTGTTGATTTTTATGAGATCAGAGTGTGCAGTACGGACATGCATATTCTGTAAATTTCTCTTTGGAAAATAGTTTTCAGGTTTGACATGTTGACAGGAAAAAGTGCATATTTGCCTTCCCGCGTGAGCTGTACCTCCTGTGGTTGTTGGCAGAGTGTGACGTACTTGGTGACAACATTTTTCAAGCTTCTAATCAGCCAACATGACTTTTATGGTTAGGGTTATGTAGCTACCTGTTTTTATGGGGATAATTTTTGTTTTGTAAGAATGAATAAGGCGGGGGGGAAACTTTTTAAAAATATACCCATGTAGACTAGTCTTGAAATTTTGGGTCAAGTATCCGGGGATCCAAACCTGCATCCTTAGTGTCAAAGCAGACTAAATGACATCCAACCCACATCTCTGTGATAAACAGTACATATGGTGTTACTATCATTTGATTACTATAAAAAAGTTGCACATGTGAGAAGCACGAGTGTACGCATTTTTCTCATACATTTGATAATAGATTAGTCTTAAGACTTGCCAATTAAATGGACATGCACTAGTCTTAGAACACTGCAAGTGGAAATGAGTCTCAAAACCTGTGTGCGTTCCGACCTGTGTGTGCTTGAGTCTCAGAACTTCTCACTGAATCAATGTTTTTCCCCATCTCTACTATTAACCCAGAAAAATAAGCCAAAGCCACACTTGTTTATAACTTCTCATGACAGTGAATGATTTTTCACCCTTTGTGTAATTGGTGTAAGCTGATAGACACATGAGGAAAGACCAGAATTAGAAGGCGTGTCCAAGCTGGTAGTGTATAGATGGTTTGTGTTTGTTTGTTCTAAATTGAGCAAGCTTTTCTTTCTGAAATCTGTTTAATCTCTGTTCAACTAGGCCTTACATTGGCAAAAGAAATGCGTAGTAGTCACAGTGACTGAGTGACATTTACTGTTAGTTACCTAATGTGCCTCCTGATCTGGGCAGTCTGGTTCAGTAAGTCTTTTTTTTTTCTTTCTTTTTTTTCTTTTTTGTGCCTCACCTTTTCGAAGAACTCTTACTAAAATGTCATTGAACTTAAAAGCGGCAACTTTGGATGAAGGCATCCAAAATATGCAATCATTTCCTTTGAACAGTTAATATAGAGATGTTTCTACTACTTGTACTCTGTAAAGCGTTTTATAAGAAGGACAAAAGTGTATGTTCTTTTGGGTAGTATTTATTAAACTGATTTATATTATTTTTCTTCTTTGTTGAAACACATTTTATTGAACACCAGCCTTTGTGTTCCAGGATGATTAGCAGTTCTCACATCCACAGCTCTGTGCTACTAGCAACGAATAGATTTCCAATAGAAAATGCATCACCAAATTTGGCTAAAGTTGCCCACTGGAGGATAAAGTAGATCAGGATTTGTAATATAAGGTGTAATATTTTCTCTAATCGTTTTTTTCAGTGGTACTGTATTTCATGGTAGTGTCATTTAGTTTTATGATTTTTATTTTGTGTAGTTTATGATGTTTTAAGATAGTTTATTTGTTTGATAATGGTTCGTGCCATACAACACGAGTGTCATAAGTACACTCCAGCCGAAATGCACAAGCTTGCCATATTCACCAGTTTGTGTCCAAGTTCATGCAGCACAAGTGAACCATGAGTCTTGTTTTTGGCATATGTTGTAAATGTGTTTCGTAACAAAAGTACTCTGATTATGTGTGAGTGATGATGACAAAAATTGATAAATATTTTTCTTTCTTCAGATAAGTACTATCGACAACTATAATAAGCTAAGAAAAAATGTAACCTAAAAATTAGAAACCTTAAAAGTATTTAAGCTGAAAATGAATTCCTTTTTACAGTGGAACCTCGGATTGCGAGTAACGTGGTTTACGAGTGTTCCGCAAACCGAGCAAAGATTTTAAATAATATTTTATTCAGGAACCGAGCAAGTATTAGTTTACGAGCGCCGAGTATCATGCTTCACACATGCGACTCATATTTTGACATCGAGCGTCACTCTCTCACCTTACCCCTCCCCCTCCCTCATTCTCCCTACGGCTTCACAAACACAGAACCTCTGCTCGTGCGTGCGCAATTTGACACTGAAACGCACATGCACAGACGCTCTCTCGCCTTTTCACCCCTCCCGGCTTCACAAAGACACAGAAACTCTGCTCTGTCGCGATTCTTTTCAAAGGTAAGGTGCTGGTTCATTTTTATTTTTTTTTTAAACAGCAGTGATTCCGTTAGTATGCGCTCACGCCAGGTCAGAGAGATTTCTTTTTTTTTCCTGTTAAAACGGTGTTTCCGTGTTTGTGTGTGTGTTTGTTGTGAAACTTAAGTGATTCCTTTAGTATGCGCTCGTGCCAGTCTCGCTTTTCTCCGTTAAAATGGTGTTTATGCGCTTGTTGTGAAACTTAAAAAGTGAGTCTGTTAATATACGCTCATGTCAGTCTCAGAGAGATTTATTTTTTTCCTGTTAAAATGGTGTTTCTGTTGTGTGCGTGTGTTTGTTGTGAAACTGTTGTGAAAAAGCGAGGTGGGGAGTGGGAGGAGGAGTGTTACTGTGTAAAACGAGGCGAGGGAAGGGGCTAATTCCTCACACACATAAACACACACACGCGGCGCGTGCGCGCACCAATGGAAACGCTTATCGGTCAGGATTTATTTGTACTTTTTTTAAAGGTAAAGTGCAGATTAATTTGTTTTATTTTCATTTTATAGATTGTATTAATTATTTTTATGTATTTATTTTTGGGGGCTGTGGAACGAATAATTTGAGTTTTCATTATTTCTTATGGGAAATGATGATTTGGTTTAAGAGTGTTTTGGAATACGAGCCCACTCCGGAACGAATTATGCTCGTAATCCAAGGTTCCACTGTATTTTTTTTTAATTTTGAAAGTCATTAGAAATAAATAAAAAAATTTTAAAGTTGGTAGAAACATATTAATAAAAACATTTGGAATTTTTTCTTACTTAGTCTGAATTTTTATTTATAAAATAAAGAGAATAGACAAGAGAGCTTTTGCTGTACTGAGCCCTAGGTTGGTTATGTCTTCTTTTTTTTTTTTTTTTTCTTCTAGTTTGTAAAACCCAAAATACTTCTGTTATGCAATGTTATGCCCTCTATCTCTCGTGCATGACCAAAACACGGGTATGATTTGTATCTCGGGGTAAACAATAACATTCTGATCGCTTGATGTAATAAAATGTAGCTTGCTTGCTTTATTTATTTATTTATTTATTTATTTATTTATTTAGGTGCTTTGTAGTTTTTCTTTGTACTAACTCTCAAGAGATGTTCAGTTGATTGTCACTCCTGGCATCAGCTCCCATTAATATCCTGTCAGATGCTTAGGAGTTCAATAAGCTTAAGTACATTTTCTAAAACACATTTTTTGGCTTTCAAAAAGATCCTTTTAAATATTTCATTGCGGTATACAGATTGTTTTTTCATAATTCTTTTGCTTCCTGTGTTCATTCTAGTTGAATTTACTTATTTTATTGCTTACAGTGTTAGACAAGGCATATTGTTTACAGTTTTCCTTTTTTATCCCCTAGATTTAAAAAAATTCTTCCATATTCTCTCTTTCTTAGTTTCTTGTTTTTTCAGCATTTTCCAGTCCCCTCTTTTGTATATTGCTACTAGGCAGATTGAACTTGAAAAAGAGATACAAACAGCTAAATTTGAAACCGAATGCCTGTAGCACTAACTAGCACTCACAGGATTGGGACTAAATTGTTTTTCTTTGTGGCCAAAAGAAAACCACTTGTTAGTGATAATTATCTGGGGGAAAAGGATTTAGTTTGCTAAAAAGCAAAAATATTGGACTTTGGAGCTAAAGAAATAGGTCAGATTGACCAGAGTCCAGATTGACCCTATTCCAGAGCAATGTGCACGCCAGGGTAAGCAGATAAATGCATTATTACTTGACAGTTTATTTACTTGTCATGAACACTGTGCATAGATGCTCTTGCATTTCTCAGAGGTCACAGAATCAAGCAGCCAGGCATCCAGGGACAACACATGAAATCTAAAAATGGAGATCTTCTTTAGTATTTAAAGCTTAGAATACCACAAGCATAGAACATGACATCTCTCTCGTGTCTTTAGTTCTTAAAAGGACATCACTGTCAACATTTCTCTCTTTTTAAATAATTTTGAAGTATCAGTGTAAGAAAGCACTGCATATAGTCTGCAGCACTGACAGCACAAAAACGTATGCCTCCATGTGTGCAGATTGGAGGCCAGTTTTCAAGGTGAAGTTCTAGAGTAACCCTCCGTTGTGTATCAGGTGACCGTCAGGAGTCCCAGCTGTTCTTCACACTCCTATGACATTTCTATATTCTAAAGGCGTGAGAGAGCGGTTCCCTGGTGGAGAAGTGGCAGTTCAATCCTGAGATCACGTATGGACGGGGTAGATTGAAATATGGCAGAGGGTTAAATAGGCGTGCACATGAGACGAGTTTGTGTGCAAGTCATATCTTCTTGTCTTGAAAATAATCCTAATGATTTGCATGAATATGGGTGACGTAGTTGTGGTTTGACAAACAAATTTAACGAGACATGAAAAGGCTTATAAGCTTTGGAGTGCTCGGCTAGAGTGCTGAAATGGCTCTCAAGTCAAACACAGGTGAATAAGTGATCGTTTCAAATATAAAGTTGCAGGAAAGTGGATTCTTTCATGTTTGAAGCGAATGCTACAGGACTAAGTAGTTGTATTTAAGACATTTTAGTGTAAGATCTTTTAGCTTTCTAAAGCACATTGCTTTTTCTGAGGTTTCATTTAAAGCTGAAAAAGCAGATTTGGTCTGCTTGGAAAGTGCATTAGGTAAGATCAGTCAGTAGATGTTCAGTATATATATAAAAAAAAAATAGCTAATGGGAGACCCACTCAAAGACAAACATGCCACATATCACTTTTGTCTTGAGGTCAGGGCTTGAACTATCAAACTATTCATTTTCTACAAATTCTCCAAATTATTACGCATTTAGTCTTTGTGTACGAGTGCTCACTAGTCTCTCGGTCACTGATATCATTCACATTACAACTTACAGCCTTTAAAGTTTTCTTCAAAAACGAGAAGAACTCATGAAATCTGATTTATTTATTTTTTTATTTTTTATTTTATTTTTTTTAAACCTAAATATTTTGAAGCAGTGAATTTAATGGCACTGTTGAAACTTACTGGCAGTGGGAGGTATTGAGTGTTGGACATATTGGAAAATATTTGGTCTTAAAAGAGCTGTAGCTCCGAGAAGGCAATTCATTGTCTTTCTGAGGACACGATGCTTTCCTCTGTATGTGTACTTTTAAAGGTGTTTATTCGGTTTGTGAATCTGTTTGTTTTCGCAGGTTTCCCAGGCGTAATGTCCAATGTTCAGAACAGCCGTCTTCAGGCCCAGAGCTTGCTGCACAGGACGGTAGCTCGCACGCGACACAGGAGAACAAGGCTAATGACAAGGTAACTGGTTTAATCAGCGAGAACCTTGAGTTTTGAGAGTCGTAAACAGTGCACCATCAATGCCAGATTGACTTTATGTAAAGTTTTATTTAAATTCTTTGGAATTTTACTTTGACTATTAAGACTGAAAAGCTACTATTGCTTACCAGGTGAGGAGAACATATTGGAAAATCCAGTCAGGAGAACTTCAAATGGCATTTTAGCACTAAAAGGGTGAAAAGTACCAGTTAAATGTGGATCCAGTTAATGTTGGTTAGTTAGAAACACCTTCTAATTCAGTGGTTACTTATCCCATGTGGCATAATTTTTTTTTTTTTTTTTTGAGTTATGATGTGAAATCTGTCTGATCTATACAGCTCATGCTGAGCTGCTTCTATTGAGATTCTATGTATATCTCAGCATTAACTGGAAATTGTGGATCCACTACAAAGACTAACGGCAACCAGTTTAATTAATGAAGACATCTAGAATGATGGTGTGGCGGTTAGCACTGTGGCCTCGCAGCTCCAGGGTTGAGGGTTTGATTTCTACCTAGAGTCTGTTGTCCCTGTGCTTTGTCAAGAAAGTTTGCTCTTCATCTGGATCTGTTTGCCATGTTTGGTGAGATCGCTTAAGGCGTTATTGGGAGTTTAATAAGGTTTTTGATTATTAACCTTTTCTCAGATATGGCTTGTTTGAGGTCATAATGACCGATATACTGTAATCTAAACCTTTAAGCAAATATAAACGGTTCACCAGAAAAACCCACATTTTTGTTCCATGTAGTCATTTCCCAAGAGCTTGACTTCGTCACTTGACAGCTTGGAACTACTGAGGAAGTCTGAACTTTCTTATGAAGCATCACTTCATGGCCAGTGGTCAAATGGCATGTTTGCAGGGTAAACTAAACTAAACCTACGTGGCTGCTGTTTGCCTTTAAACATCATCGCTATTAACTCCTCTAAGACAAACAGGCCTCAACAAAGCATAATGTATTCTGTTAAGATTTAAAGAATGTTTTTTGTTTTGTTTTGTTTTTCGTTCCTTGAAGTTATATACAGTGTTTTCAGATGTATACTGCTGTTCCGGTTCAAGTGACGTGTATATAAATGAGAGAGATATTTGCTGAGATATTAATTATATTATTTGTATCCTGAGTTGCTGTTCTGCTCAACATGGTTGAGGAGACTAGCTGTTTGACTTACATTAGGCTTCTCATAGGCTGGAAACTGTCTGGCCATTTTGCTCTGACCTTTATCATGACCAGACTAGAGCGGATGGATTTTATTTTGAAGTGAGAGTGGCCAATAATGAGAGTTCCTCAATGTCCACATAGTTTTTAAACACATTGCATCCTAATTTGAAACATTCGAACACTGATCAGGCAGTTAATAAGGATGAGTAAATAAGACATCTATATTCGTGTCCATGAATGTGATCTGGCAAGGGCTTCTGCCACTCAGCAGCCGAGATTTATTCTCCGTCACTAAATGGGGGACCGCAGTCTCGAGCCGGACAGAGTGACGGTTCCATTCAGGCCTTGATGGTTTTCTAGTACATGAGAATAATTAATGTACCAGTAATCTAGGTTTTTTCCCCCTCAATGTGGGGGTGGCTTTACAATTTACTCAGCAGAGCAAATCATCGTGATCGCTTTCCATGTATGGAAAAAGGGGTTGGAGAAACAGAAAAGAAAGCATGGCTTACTCCAAAAAAATTTAAGTAGACTATGAAAAACTGAGCCCTCAAAGATGAGTGGACAGATCAATGTATGTTTATTCTTGCTGCAGGAAGTTCAGAACCAGTTTCTCATACAGTATGTTCTGAAACCGTGGCGAACCCGAGAGACCAGTATCACAGAGTCCTTTCACATTCATTTACAGCCAAGCAGCGTGCAAATGAAGATTTCATAAAGATTATATGTAGTCCATATTGTATATTCAAATATACAAAGCACTCAAATTGAAAACTGACAAATATTATAGAAGTTTTTAGCTATATATGCAGTCATTTTAAAACAGAAATCTGAATCTAACACAAACAACATGAAATTTGGATCTCGGCTCAAAGAAAATTTTATTGACTGGACAAGGGTTGTAGCTATAGAATATTTTAGTAATCGAGTATTCTACCAAAAATATAACCGATTAATCGAGTAATCGGATAAAATGCATTTTTGCTTAATTAAACAAAGATTAATTGTTTTTTTTTTTTTTAGGAAAATCTACTTTTATCTTTTAAATGCACACAGCATTTTATCAAAAATAAACATTGTTATTATTCACAATACAAGGAATACCTCATACCCCTATCTCACCTATGTGGTTTGACTCGCAGTTAAATGCGGTGTTAGGCACCGTGAGCCGCCGCGACTGCCCGCCGACATTCCGCAAAGTTCTGCAAGGTCCACCAAAAAAATTAAACATGTTTAAACATGTTTTTAAGGGAGCTTAAACAAATTGAATTTTTCGAGCAGAAAGAAATGTAATCGCAGCGCCAAAACTTGCGGTGAATCATGAACCGTACTTCCGCCCATTAAAGTTGACTGAGATTAATTGAGTGCATTACAGCACCATACATTCTTATTTTAAAGCCTTTTCTCGGATGCAAAAAAAAAAGGTATTTCAAATGAGTTTAGGGATAAAAAAAAATTTTAAGGCACAAATTAAATAATTATACAAAAACACTAATTTGTTCAACTAAACTTTCAGAACTAAAAGTTTCAAAATCTACATCTCAGGCATAATATAAGCCTTTACTGACAATTTCTGTCATTTTCTCTTGCTGCTTTTTTCTTCTCTTTGCCTCGCTGATAATTTTATCGCTCCCTTCCATTTTGCAGCCCTCAACAGAACGCTCCCGAAAATCAATACACAGCTAACTGTTTGCGTCTCCTTCCACTTTGTGGGTGACGTAAACGCTTCTCCTTTGTTGGTGTTTACTGGCGGCTTGCATCTGGAAGCACGCTGTGTCAAAAGCGTGCTGTCAACAAATAATTGCGCAAAAACACAACGCAATCTTTTAAAATTAATTTATCAAAGCTTCGAGGCAGAAGATTTTGCCTCGATCATTTTTTGTAATAGAATTAGTCGATTTACTTGTTTCAGCCCTAGACTGGACCTTCTTAAATTTTAATTCAGTTCCTCTGCTTTATGGAGTAATCATTGTGGAATATTGACAGTTTTTATTTTATTTTATTATTATTATTATTATTATTTTATAATCCTGCCAGATTGAAGAGGAATGGGAATCACAGTCATCGTACAGCGTGGGTTTGGAGACGGAGAGAGCTGCACTAGAGGAGCAGCTCAGACAAGAATCAGCTCAGACAGAAGAAGACAAACCTGAAAAGGTGCCTGAACCAACAGTTCCTATTATGACCAATATTTTGTTTTGTGTAAAAGACTTGACTTGAATGTGCAGTTTTGTCCTCATCTTGGACGTTAATTCCAATTTTATGTATGATTTGAGCAGGGAGCTTAAAAGATCATCTTAAACAATCTATTCTTTAACATAGCTAAGTTCTTAGACACCTGGTTGTTTGATGCTTCTTCTATATTGTTATCTATATTCTTCTATATGATTGTTTTCTTCAGGAGAATTGTGTGTAAAGGTTTATCATTTGTGAATGTTTATTCTAATGGTCATTTTAAGTGCCTTTAAATTAAGACTTTAGATCATGTGATGCAATGTAGCTTCCTGGGTTTATATTTAGGGTTAAATGCATCTCATGACCCTCTGGTGGAAGCTGGAGAAACCACTCTGGCTTGTTAATTGTTTTTTTTTTTTTTCTTCTTTTTTTTTCTTCTTCTTCTTTCAAGGCTGTGAATGTAGTTGAGCAGGTGGTGGAAGAGGAAAACATTGCACCGGAAGCACAGCAATCAGAAGCAGATCCCATCTCTGACCAACGAGAGCCGGCTCAAACACAACCCCCGCCTTCCTCGTTATCATCACCTCCATCACAGCAGGTGGAGACAGAGCTCCCTAAGGCCCCGCCCACTCCCGAACCCACTGCTGCTGCTGCTAATGATGATTCTTCTCCTCCACCTCCTCCTCCTGCTGAGCCTACCACAGATCTCCAAACAGATCCAAACACTAACATGGACATCAGCGCTGAGTCTGGGAATGCACCTGAGCCAGCGTCGCCTACCTCACAGCACTCTCTGGAAAGCCCCTCCAGGTAAGTGCGGCCAGATGCTGAGTCGAACAGATGAAAAATTTCACTTCAAATTTTTCTTTTATTAATAAAATCACCTGTATGGAAATGCATTGTGATTATACATCTTTGCTTTAAAAATAGCTTTTAGACTTTTTATTTCTTTGACCAACACTTGGCCCAAATGATCAATATTGAGTGTTGTCTTTGCTGTTGTACCTGGATTTCCTAATGGCTGGAGCATCTGGAGAACTGCTTTCCACCCAAGACTTCAGGAACGTGCTGTTGTATTAGACAGAGGCAAGGATTTGTGTTCTTCTGCCGGCTCTTTGCTCAATCAGTGTCCTTACTCCAGTAAATTCAAATGGGTCTAGGCAAAATCATCTCCACACCGTTCTCAGGAAGTCAATTCCCAGTCCATCCTGAAGCCACCCTTGACCTTGGAAATATATCTCCTGAATTGGCTCTTGTCTCTGTCTTTCCGTTATCATCATTTTTTTTTTTGTGCTCTCTCTATCTATCCTTGGTAAACGGCATATGATTTTTCCCCCTCAGTGCACTAGAGGTTGCCAGTGCTGGTGCCCCACTAAAGAACTCTAGTGCCAGTCATTGTGAGCTGGGCTCTGTGGCCCTCTCCAACCAGCTCCTTGCTTCTGACTCCACACTTAGCAGGTGAGTACTAAGCACCTGCCAGCTCCCCAGCTTATAACTGCTCATAACAACAGGAGTATTGTGGTCATAGCTGGATAAGAGGGAAAGGAAGAACTGGAGGCACATCATTCCTCATCCACCTCTTCTCTCTATTTTTTCCTCTTTTTGTTTAGCGATGCTGATATCTTGATTTGTTTCATGTTTTGGATATTTTTTAAACCTCTCCTTTTTCATTTGTTTTTCTGCAGTGTATCGGTGGAATCAGTGGAGAATCAGGATCCAGGGACTAATGCTGACCTGACTGCCACTCTGGATTCGGCTGAGCCGGACCTTGCAGAGCTGGAGCACACAGTCAATGCCTCGTACCCTCCAGAGGACCAGGAAGTGGTAAATGCACATGACCAAAATTACAATAGACCGTTTCACTAATGAACAATAGTTTCACATCCAGCCTGTTGTGACACAAGTAGTCAGGCTCCTGCCCCCCACCCAAGTGTTAAATGTAAGTAAGTGGTGTTTGAATAGTGATCAAGACCATTAAGGTCATGCAGGATGACCTTAGTGGCTTGGTGTTGATGGTACCGTCATGTTTACAGAGGGTGCGGTTTCTCATTCTGAACTGATAAAAGGGTTGTTTAACCAGAACTTCTGATGAACCTCCTGGTGAATGAATGCATACAACCGATATTTACAGAAGACTTATTTCTGAATTTACAGAATGATTCAAGTAGAACTATGCTAAAAGTTCTAAAACTAAAAAAGTGTTTAAAGTACCGTGTCATCTGTAAATGCATTAGAACTCGTCTCTACTCAAATAAGCTTAACAGTCCATTCCATGTCCCCAAGTCCCCCTGTCAGTGTGTACTATTTTTACCTTAAAACATTTTGATGGGTTACATTCTTCGGAGTGGAAACTCTTAGTGCTCCCTCATAATGCACTTACGTAAGACTGTCGCTCTCACTTCTCTGTGTTTCGAGCCTCTGTGCAAATTAATACACAAGGCTTTGCCATGTAGAAACAGGAGCTGGAGTTTTCACAGCATGAGAATCTGTCATGGCTTTGTCAGCGTATAAGCTTGTCCTGCTTTTATTTTTGTAAGTGTTGCTTGAAAGTTGTCCTGTTTTATGTGTAGGTGGCTGAACATGAGGGTGGAACTGATCCCCCTGTCCCTGGTAAAGAGGACATTCCCACATTTGATGAGTGGAAGAAGAAAGTCATGGAGGTGGAAGAGAAGAAAAGTAAGAAAATATGTAACCAACACACGCTCATGCAGGGGTCATGTGTAGTGTTTTAGTTTATGTGTACATGCATTTGGTGATGCAAGCTTTTTTTTTTTTCTTCTTTTTTTAATTTATCCATCTGTAAAAATCTTAAATGTTAAGAATGGCAAACGAGTGCGTCACTGCAGGATTGGAGTAAATCTATCAACGTCTACAGAGACAGTGATAATGGAGTTGGGTTACAGTGCATCGTCGCAGCATTTCAAACTAAAGGTGCTCTGATCAAAATCAGCTGAAAAAGGCTTAATTTTACATAAATTTTTCCGCGAAGCAGCAGCTAAATCTTGTAAGTCGATTCTCAATCTACCACCTATAGCTGAAGCCCTCAAAAATCTCCTCTGCAGAGAGTAAAAAGCTTAAAACCCTTATCACAAAAGCTTTCTGACAGTCGCTCGGTTCCCAACTATGAATAGGTGTCACTTCAGTCAGGAATCGAACTCATGTCCTCTGGATGATGACTGCCAGGTCCTGATATGAGTATGACCTTTAGTGACCCAAGTTAACACTTGTAAGGAATGAGTTGTTGGCGCTCTTCTCAACCAATTGACAGAAGATCTTTTAAAACCATGATATTTATCCCTCCTTTAGAGCAGTGGTACTCAAACTTTCAAGCCAGCGACCCCTAACTGAAGATCGACAAGATCTCATGATTTCCACTATCAAAAACAAGCAATAAACATAAGCTGTTCACAGTATTTTGACTACATTTACTATACATCAAAATAATTTTGGCTTACCTTTCAATGGGAAGGGTGTACTTGTTTTTGGCAGCACAAAAGCTTCATTCGTGGCCTGGAAACAGCTAGATCATCTTCGACTTCAAGACGTGATCAGTATTTATTTTTTATATATGTAACAGCGGAAAAAGACTGCTCACACAGATATGTAGATCCAAATTGGAGCAGTACGTCCATTGCTGCACGAGACAACTCTGTGTATTCGTCTGCTACTCCAAACCAAAACTCAGGCAGTGTTGCGACGTTTCCTACTTTGGTCTGATGGGGTCTTGCTCTTATGCTTGGTCGATGTACATGGTTTCGATGACTCAGGCAAACTGTCCACAATTATTTCGTCAACATTTTTAGATTTGCGAATAACAAATTTATCCATCTCGGCAGTTGCGGTTTTCACATGCAGTTGTGCGCTACAGCAATAACTAGTGAGCCAGTTGCTGCACAGTGATGTCATATCTTTGAGTCGCAAATTTTTTTTTTTTTTAAACACTCAATTTAAACACGCACTCAATCATTAATATCTTTACAAATCAGAAAATATTTATTTATAGCATTTACTTGTAATACTGAAAAGTGTGTATTATAATCACAAAAAAAAGACATTAATTTTTTTTATCCCTCTCGCGACCCCTTGAAATTATTCCGTGACCCCCAGACATTATCACCAGGCAGTGATAATGATTACATCATACCTTACATTCTTCCTTTAAGATAAGTTGTCGTGCACAAACCAGGGTCTGGGTAATGCCAAATCCGTTGAGACTTGGTCGCTTGGTTACACACACAGATTATCTTCAAGCGGTCATGGTTCTTAGCTTTGTGTTGTATGCAGGATATACAACTTTTTAAAATATGTTATTTAAATAGGTAAGAAACTACAACACTGAATGTTGATTATTTTTTAATTTTTTTAAATGAAGACATTCACTTTTTTTATTCTTTTTTTTTTTTAAACATGACTGTGATTCTGCAGTAAATATGTTTAAATCAACTGATTCTTGCTGTAGGTCAGTCTTTGCACACTTCATCCAACGGCAGCCCCCATCCAGTGAAAAAGATCCAAAAGAACTTTAAGAATAACTACGCCTCTGTGGAGTGCGGGGCCAAGATTCTCGCAGCCAACACCGAGGCCAAGGTAACGCACGGCTGAGACCAGCACACCTTTTTAATGTGAATCTAACTCTTGCTGAAAAGTAGGTGAACTGTATAGTAACTACATCATGGTGCTGGTGGAATGATCTAAATGTAATTATGTGCATGCGTAGATACTAATAGAATCATCTGCAGTGATCTGGTACAGTATGAATCTGTGTTCTTTCTTTCTCTCTCTTTTCTCTAGAGCACTTCTGCCATTCTAATGGAGAATATGGATCTTTACATGCTCAACCCATGCAGTAATAAGATCTGGTGAGTCAGTCTGGGAGAGGAAGCTGGAGTGCTGTAGCTACACTCAGGAAGGGAATGAGATTTGGGTTTAGAGCTTTCACACCTCTCCTGCTTTTTAAAGATCAGGTTAAGAGCTTCGGTTAAGGAGCTTTTAACTGAAGAGAGGGAAGTAAAAGCATGAGTTGTAGACAGTGTTAGTTGCTGTGTAGTAGGACTGCAAGTGTCTTCCATCTCTATCTCTCTCACTCACACACATTAATTGAACCTTTCCATTTCATGCTTTTGATATTAGTTTTAATGTAATACTGTCAAACTATAAACTATTGCTAAATTTGTACAGTCAGTAGAGTTGTGTGATTAAATCAATTATGTGATTTAATTATGTGTTTTTGCTTGATTCAATTCAGTGAATGAACTGGTCAGAATTTGACTCAATTCACACTTGATCAAATTATTTAGGTTAACTTACATAGACCGGTTGCATGGTGGCGTAGTGGTTAGCTCAGGTTTGTATATGCTGTATAACTCTAATGCTGTTTCTTTCCCTGCGTTCAGGTTTGTTATTGAACTCTGTGAGCCGATCCAAGTCAAGCAGCTGGACATCGCGAATTTTGAACTCTTTTCGTCCACTCCAAAAGATTTCCTGGTGTCAATCAGTGACCGGTAAGCCCTTATTATTCAACCAGACGGTGTCTGTGTGTGTGTGTGTGTGTGATGTATATATATGTGTGTGTGTATATATATATATGTGTGTGTAGACTGGCTTGTACGCCGCATGTATTCAAACAGAATTTACAATCCAAGCCACTTTTAAGATGATATAAAACTAGGCACAGCGAATAAATAGGTAATCATTTTGCATTAAAAACCGTGTCTTCATCTCTAGCTGTTGCTGTTGGGTCTGATCACTAAAATCAGCCTGCACTACAGTTTGCTTAAAGCTGCCCTAAGCTTTAAGCAAACTCTGTAGTGCTTTAAGATATTCATAAATTGATTGTTTTTGCCACACTGAAGTGTCATTGTTGATTGTCATAAATGAAACTCCACCAAGGGAGTAGTCTCCAGAGTTGGATTCAGACACTAAATATCAGTGTAGCTCCTAAGCAGTTAAGCTGTACAGTACCTCAACTGAAAGACATTTCAGTGTGAAAAGAGGTCTTGAGTCAGAACAAAATCTTGCTTCAAGTTTAAACACTGTGCTGTGTGTCAGATTCCAAACTCCTGAACACTGCATCGTTTGTTCTCATCATCAATTTGGCCAAATGTCCAATCATCACTAAAGTCACTTCACTTCATGGAGCAATAGCTTAAGATTCAGGTCCTTTGTTTGCTTGTAGTCAGGAAACAGCACAGGTAGCACTTCTGAGGGAAACCATTGTAGGGAGTCGTAACCCCCCAATCTAATTAAAATTTTTCGCTTTGGAAAATATAAATCAGCATGACATTTACTCTGTTTCTCTGGCTTGTCCTTTTAGAAATTAGGCCAATGCTCAAAATATATCATCCATACAGTTCTTTCACCTAAAATAGTCTCATCACATACACTCCCTGGCCACTTCATTAGCTGCATCTTGCTAGCACTAGGTTGGACCCACTTTTGCCTTCAGATCTGCCTTAATTCTTTGTGATGTACGTTCAACAAGGTGCTCGAAACATTCCTCAGAGATATTGGTCCATATTGACATGACACCATCAGGGAGATCTGGTGACTTTGGAAGTAATCAGAGTACAGTGAACTAATTGTCATGTTTAAGAAACCAGCTCGAGATGATTTTAGCTTATCCTGTGGTAACAAGACGACTTCTGTAGGCTATGGCATTTAAACCATGTTCAGTTGGTACGAAGGTGACCGAAGTGTATGTCCTTCACATCATTACACTACCAGCACCAATCTGAACCGTTGATGCAAGGCAGGATGGATCCATGCTTTCATGATGTTTACGCCAAATTCTGACCCTACCATCTAAATGTCACAGCAGAAATCCAGATTCATCAGATCAGCCAACATTTTTCCAATCTTATTGTGTAATTTTGGTTTGGTCTTCTGCTGCTGCAGTCCATAAACTTCAAAGTTCAATGTTCTGTGTGTTCAACATGCTTTTCAGCATGTCATGGTTGCAAAAAAATTTTGAGTTACTGTTGCCTTTCTATCAGCTTGAACATGTCTGGCCATTCGTCTCTGGCATCAACAAGGCCTCAAAAGACCACACGGTAGTCTCATCATTCTCCGGTAACCCTAGAGAAAATCTCAGTTAATTTGCAGTTTTGGAAATACTGCAGTTTTGGAAATACAAACATTTGTAAAAGTGTACCTAATGATGCGGCCAGTGATTGTAGTGTTATAAATAAAAACATATAAGAAGTTGTTGATCAGATTAGTTAACGTATTAACGTAAAGAGCGAATGTTTAGAAAGAAACAAGGGCTGTCTGTCACTTGCTTTTTTTTTTTTTTAAAGCCAAGAAACACTTACTTGTTTATTCACACAAGCAGTTCAGACATCTTCAACATCACAATGATGTCATGACTGTATAATCCCTTTTAACCGCCCACCCCCCCTCCCCCGTCTAACAGATACCCGACCAATAAGTGGATCAAACTCGGCACCTTTCATGCGCGCGATGAGCGCACTGTGCAGAGCTTCCCTCTGGATGAACAGCTGTATGCCAAATATGTAAAGGTAAGTGGTAGAGTTTTGCACTGGGGTACATGCGTCCATTGTTACACTTGCCTGCCCCTGCTACTCTCAAACTCCTGGCCAAGGTGTCATGTAGCAGTGACTCGGTACCGTTTTAGATATGGTATTTGATACACTGGATGTCTTTGAAAAGACACTACTTTCCATGTGGTAGAAAATAGGGCTCTGTAAACAGAGGAGTCATTTGGGACATGACATTGTCTCATTGTCACCCAAAGACCTTGTTCTGATTGCATGGTTTGTCGACGGTTTACCGAAGAGGCAACAGATAATCTTTGTGTTCCTTTTGGTTGAAATACAGCGAGACAAGCGCTCTTTTATCAGCAGCTCAGATGACAAAAAAAGCCTTTTAAGCTCAGAGAGGGCTTGAGAACGCTGCAGGACATGACTTAAACCATGTGTTTCATTCTCTCTTCCCTGTTACATTTCTTTCTGTTTTGCTCGAAGCTGTTTCTTTGAATGCCACTGGCTTGGTGCTTTGTCATCTCTCTTGAAGTTTCTTGCGTTGTAAAAAATTATTAAAACCAGTTAAGCAAAGTTGTATCACAATTTATTCTACACACATGCATACATTTAGGCTTGTGCAGTCATGTTCTGATTTGCTCTTTAAACGAGTGAAAACTTTCACGTGAATACACGTAACAGGTTTAAGTGTGAATTTTTCCAAGCTACTTGTTTTGCTCTTGCTCTCCGCATTTTCATTTTTCATGCAGGTTTATAGCTCTGATGAGGAAAGAGCTCATATTCTTGTATGGAAAATTTTCCTCAAAGAAATAAATTGACTTGTTTGTGGCATGAATCTGGTCTCTTTACTGATTATTTCCTTGTTTCTTTTTTCTTCTCTCCACTCCTTCTCCTCTGCCTTGCCTCAGATGTTCATCAAGTACATAAAGGTTAGCATTCTCATGCCTTAGATGTTTTGAATGCCCAATAATGGGATCTTTGGTGGCAGGGCCTGAGTAGAGAAAAGCATGACACTGGTAGACACTTGCACACTAATCTATTTATTTGTGATTATCACAAACAGCACATTAAATCTACACATGCTTTGCATGTAATTTTGTTGTTTTTGGCTGTGATTGAGATGTAAACATGTGTCCACACTGTGTAAAGTCTTGCTTTCTAACAGATTTTCTTTCAATCCATTTAGGTTGAGCTGCTCTCCCATTTTGGTTCTGAACATTTTTGCCCCCTTAGTCTAATAAGGTAAGGTCGGTCTGTCTGTCTCACTTTTAACCTTTGATTTGTTATATTTTCAATGGGGTACATGTTTAAAATTACCTCCAGGTTCCATGATTTCTTTGAGAACTAGTATAGTCTGTGACATTTCTCCCTGGCAGAGTGTGTTAGGGGCCTGTAAAGGGGATAAGCCTATGGCAGAGCGAGAGAAACACACACCCCTTTCTATAAGGCAGTTTCTATGCTCGCTGTGAGCAGGTTGCTTTTGACAGTCATCCTGAAAGAAGTATGACAGCTTAACAAAACCATGCGCAGAAACTCTTGCTTAAATCCCTCCTGCTTGAATCCCTACTCTTGTTATGCAGTTAGGCTAGTTAGAGCTTGTTTCTAAATTTGGGGAAATAATAAGTAAAAAAAAAAAAAAAAACATTTATTTTTGAAAGTATACACTTTGTTTCAGTTGCAGATTTTTTTTCCATATCCATGAATGATTTTTTTTGTTGTTTTCATTAAAATTATGACAGATGTTCGAGTCAAACTGGGACGTTTTGATTTTGCAGAAAACCAGAACAGGGTTATGGGTAGAGAATCACCATGGACTTCCTGATATGACATTATCACCATACCTATGTGGCGATTTTATCACACATTTTTATAAACATCCAGATTCATTACTATTATTTTTATTATTATAGATTTTGTTACAATTCTAATTTAATTTGCTCCTGTAGGTGCCATTGCTGTGTTAATAGTTCAGTGCGCACCACCTGCAGGATTATAGAGGAACGGCAACATTTTACCACTTTAAATGCAAATATGCATTTGCACCATTTTAAATGTTTCATTGCAGCCAAGAGTCTTATGTAAATGTCAAGCGGGGGAAAATTTTGTCTCATATATCCTGTTGGACTTGAAGGCCCTGGTATATTCTAAGCTCCATCCCAAACCCTTTCTCACCTATTACTATCATTAATTTATTTATTTTTCTATTCACATTACTTCTATTTTTTCAAAAAGAAATCTGTTTAAATATGTTCATGTAATTCAGCAGAGGTAAGGACCTTTAACAACTCATTAACATAATTGTAAATTTATCAGTTAAATAAGAGACAACTATGAAATTTGCCCTAATATTTAATATCTGAGCTGTGGCTGATCGTGGAATGAAGTATTTATCAGTCTATAGCTTTTTTTTTTCTACCCCCCTGTTTATTTAAAATAATGTATGTCCACTTGCTCATCAATAAATATCCATCTCATTTCATCTTTCTTGTCCCTTCTGGCTTTTAACACATTCGTTCTGCATTATTTCTTTAAGTCTACAAATGAATGTTTTTCTTTCCAATCTGTTAGGGTGTTTGGTACCAGTATGGTGGAGGAGTATGATGAGATTGCTGACTCTCAGTATCCCTCTGAGAGGGTAGAGTACTTGGATGAGGATTATGGTGAGATGATTTCATATTTAATAACCAGAATGTGATGCTTGTTTTCGATGTTTACATGTTCTGACGTCAGATGTTGTGTATGATCGTTCATGTACTCAAAGTGTTCTCTTAACTCCAGAACTCCATTTCTTAGATTATCCCCCAGGATACCTTCCATCTGAGGACAAGGCATCTAAGAACCTCCTGGGTTCTGCTACAAGTATGTATGTGAACACTTCTTGTCATTACTGACAGCCTTACAGCCCCCACGGCTGTCAGTAACTTATAATTCACTCGCTGATCAACAGTGTTGCGTGAATTTAAATTTTTGTTCCAAAGCATCGCTATGCAAATACTTAAGATAAATGAGATCACACAAGGTCAAGTGGACTCATCTTAGGGCATGTTCAGACAGGATAAGATTTTTTAGTAAGGTTTCTGTAATATTTCTGTATGATCGACTCCATTAAAATTATCATAAAATCACAGAGAAGGTAGTGAATTCATGTGGTTACATAAAAATTCCCCATGTGCTACATATGCCCTGTATTAATACAAAATCAATTTTGTTTTGAACTTCATTATGATCCTTTGTTTTAAGGTACTTGTTGCACTTGGTCATCGATTGATCACTTCTCTAAGTCGCTCTGGATAAAGGCATCTGCCAAATAAGTGTAATGGCTCACGTGACTAGAAACTCTGTGTTAGGAAATTTAATACTTGTTTTCAATGTTTAAAATAAGTATCCTTAAAAAATAGGATGTTACCTCATAACAGAAAAGGGTGGATACTAACTGAATATCACATTGTTTCTGATTCAATATAGGGTACTGTAGCCAATCAGATCAGTTTATGATGATCAGTAAAAAAAAAAAAAACATTTTGTCACGAAAAAGCAGATTGCCCAACGGGAATATCAAAACCCAAGGACATAATTCAAAACACATATTAGAGGATGAACACCACTTGCTTGCTTCTGATTGGATATGAGGCGCTGTAGGCATGTGATGTTACATTAGCACCTGCTATTTGTCTGAGTTACAGTAATTCTTTTGTGCTTTGTTGTGTTTTTGTATTTATCATGATCAAGTCAAAACACCGCTAAACAGGATCTAAAACTTTTTTTATTTCTCTATATAATCCCCTGCTACACTAATGCACTTATCCCAGCGTTTCAATAGTGCTTAGATATTATCTAGGTAGAAAGTCGGACTGCTTGCTTCATATATGTGAAATGCAGGTATCCCAGGAACTCCTTTAACTCCCAGAATTCCTGTAGTGTGCAAGTGGTGTTGGTGAATGATTCACAGTTCACACAGACAGAGACATTTCCTCTGCAAGTTCAGGCGTTCCACTTGCTGAATGTTCACTGGAACAACTGCAGTGTGCACCGAGCCACCACAGCCAGGATCGTCATTTTATGGGCATACGTCCTTCTTTAAAATGTTTGCACCAAATCTCATCACCATACTGTGCTTGAAGTCTTCTGTAAATGTATTCTGTAAATTGGTCAGTTTTTCCTCTTCATTCACCAGAAATTTCATCACAAGTCCCGGTTTTACTTAAATGCCCCATTTATTTAGTTTTTTTACATACTGACTTACTGTTAGTGTTTTGCATTTTGGTATTTAAAGAGGACTAAAACTATGGCCGTGATCCTAGGTATATAGAACACACACCTTGCTGCCAGTTTAGTCTGTATACTTTGGTTGCTCTGTATCCCCCTCTTCACACTCCATTCATAGAATTTGCCTGCTCTGTAATGACGTAAAAAACAAACAAAGAACCCCGCTCTCACCAGTGCGCAAGCATACATCAAAAAAAATTTCAACGCGTTGACATGGGAGTGAGTGTTAAATGGGAGTGGCTCTGTGTCAAAATAGTGCTCGAGCCTCGATGGATAAGAGATTCTAGATTAGAAATGTACAGAAGGAGAGGTTCTACATCAGAAACGTGCTGCAGTTTCCATGGCAGGTACTGATGAACCTGCATTCACAAAACATTCAAATATTCTGTGCAAACACATATGCTTTTAGGCCAAAAATAAAAATGGGTAAATAAAACCTTCAGGCTTATGAATACATAGCAACATAGACTCTAGAAACACCCTTGTATACCTCTTTATGATGTGTTTAGAGGGTGGCAGAGAAAATTGCAACATGCATGCATCGTGTTGGAATTTAAAGTATTGATCAGAAAGTGATTTCACAGTTTTCTATTAGTATTTCAAGCATGTTTTCTTGTTTTGTGTTTTTCTTTCCAGATGCAATCCTAACCATGGTCAACAACATTGCTGCGAATGTGCTCGGGGGAAAGCCAGAGCTTGAAGATGGAGCTCAGGTGGAAGGTATGCACATATATATTTTATTTTTTTATTTAAAATTTTTTATGTAAACCACAGTCTATTGAGTTGAACATGTGCTCGCACGCACGTTTTAGCAATAATGGTTAATGTAGATGGTCATTGTGTTTGTGGAACCTGGGGGGGGAAAAAAAGTTGCAGTTCCCTGACCGTGTTCTCCCAAGAATGATTTATATCTAAAAGTTATCTTTGTACTAAAAACCCGGTTTACTCTTTGCTGCATGCTGTCATAATGTCCAGAGCTAGGCACTGTAACTGCACATGAGTTAAAAGTTGGTGTGTAAAAATGCAGAGCAGCTTTTCCTTTGCTTTTATACGAATGGAGTCCAGAATAAACAAACCTACCCGGTGTGGTTACTTTAGAAATTCACTCTGGTGAAAGCATTTTTGTAAGGCTGGCCAAACATGATTTGCCTGTTTCACTCGTTAAAATTAGCTCACGCTATTTTCTTTGCATTGTTTTTATTGTATGATATCTGTGCTCTAGTATTATAAAGCTCTCATTGATGTGTTTGTCAGCCGAATGTCTCCCAAACTCCTATCGACTGTCTTTGTAAACCTTATTATGTAGTTTGGTGGCATGTCTCCTGCTGTGTCTTGTGTGAGAGCCAGATGTGTTTCCTGTAAAGGTAAATCCTGTATGTGTATGAGTTTCTTGATGAACAATGAGTTCCTTTGTGCAAGAGGGAGATCTGAGGGAGGATGGGGGTCTTCACCTAGCTGGAGGAAGAGCCTCTGACGCACACACGCTCTTTCCTGTCGACTTGCAATCTCAAGCGACTGCTTTTTCCTTAATTCCCTTTCCCAATTGTGGTTACATCGTTACTTGCTTTTCTGTGTTCCTGTTTTGTTTGTTTTTTATGGTCTTTCTGTTTCTTTAGGTAATATCTCATCAGGGTCCGAGAACTTGACAGAAGTCCCAGAAACTATGCTCACACCGACCCCGACACTCGCGCAGCAACAAGAAGTGTATGTTTTCCATTTATACACACATACATTTAAACCATACAGTACATACACTGAATACTGCACATTCTTTCAGATTTCGTCTCTCCTTGAAACATAAATTAATCCTATTGGCTCGCATGTATTTGTGTCCATTTGTTAGAATGATTTCTCTGCTTTCCCAGGATGCCCACTCCAGAACTTGATTCCACTCTGGTAAGTCCGGATCCAGAAGTAGCCCTTCCCGAGTCCGACTCTACTCCTTCACCTGAAGAGAGTCGCATTGTCATCCTCATTGAAGATGAAGAGGAAGAGCAATCCACACCCACAGTAACCCTTCTAGAGGAGGAACGTGATGAAGGGAGGAGACATGAGGAGGCACGGCTCAGAGAGAGCGACTTTTACTGCTCACAGCTTTCCACTTTGTCCTGCATAGCCAGCCTCCACGAGCATCTCCACCTCTGCTGTTCAGTCGCTCTGGCTCTGCAGCGGCTATGCCGAGAGCGCCACGTGCCCGCCAACTCGGGTGCACGATCCTCAACACAACTTCCAGACCCCGGTCCAACTCAGACAGCCTCGTCTCCCACTGAGAAATCTTCAGATTTAGAGCCAACACAAAGCAAGGAGCCTGCGCCTACCGATACACCCCCTGTTCCTCTGGATCCAATCACCGATCCGCCGATTTTATTAGAGCCAAGCTACATCTCCTCTCTTCCCCATCACAGCTTCTCTGAGGCTTCACTCTCCAAACCCACGCCCACTGAGGGCATTCCCGACTCTCTGCCAACAGATGAGCCCAAAGATTCGATACCACGGTACATGGAGAGCATACCTGAAACACAGACTCTGAGTTTCACTGGCACCTCTCTCGCCCCCACTGTCACCTCCACCACAGTTTTCATTGCTGCAACAACTGCTTCAGTTTTAATCCCTGAGACGACCGAGCCCCCTGTACCCACCAAAGAGCAGCCTGTCCATTCCATCCCCACCCATGTCCAGCCTTCAGAAATCTCACCTTCCACAGAACTGCCCATGTCTGTCCCAGAGCTTTCTGCAGGTATCGACGATGTCCAGCCCGATATTGCTCACCTGACTTCTCAGGAAGAGGCTATAGAGGAGGTGCAGAGCACGCTACAGCGCACTGCCACAGACTTCTACGCCGAGCTGCAGAACTCGAGCGAACCCAGTTATGCGAACGGCAACGGCAACCACGTGCATGGTTCCAACCAGAAGGAGTCTGTGTTCATGAGGCTTAACAATAGAATCAAAGCCCTGGAGATGAACATGTCACTCAGCAGCAGATACTTGGAAGAACTCAGCCAGAGGTAACACACGCGCACACACACACACACGAGCACACACACACACACACACGAGCACACAGACACACACACACACACACACACACACACACACACACACACGAACAATTGCTTATGTGCATTTTTGGAATAGAATGCATGTTTAGTACATGTAGTCATTTTAAAAAGCTTTTTTAATTCACTTTTCCTTACACAGGACTTTGTTCCTAATAAATCTCAGTGTGATCGACTAATTAACAATCATGCACCCCC
>JAAGKR010000786.1:0-132500 GCA_011419295.1 Clarias macrocephalus
ATTATAAACAAAATAGTTCTCATTAACCCTTTAAACTTAAGTGGCATGGATGAATCAATGCCAGAAATGGACTATTGGTCAATCACAAAAAAAAAAAAAAGAAAAAAAAAAAAAGAAAAAAACCTTTTCAGACATCAAACTGTGTATTTGGGTTTTCTGATATGTCAGGTAGAACGCATGCTATCACTACCTTTAAAACACGGAAATTCTACTGGAATATGGGAATGACATCATAAATATGTCCAACTCATCAAATGGCATAAAACAACATGATCATATGTATGTGTGCTATTTCTTTGTTACTAAGTTTTTGCTCAGTTATGTTAAAAATGAACTGAAAAATGAAATTTCACCCGATTGCCTAGTTTATGCATTGATATTATGCAATCATTATATTCTATATACAATACAATCACAATATTTTATATATTGCATAATATAAATGCAAAAATGGCTAAAAATGCTCTGGGTTTTAAGGGTTACCAATTACTTTATAGCAGTCACTGATGTCTCCTTTAAAAAAAAAGTGACCCATGGCCTCCCAGAAAACTTTACAATGTTGTCAAAGGTGTTACTACAGACATGATAACATTAGAAGAAGCGCATGGACATAAATCTTGCAGCTATTTATTTAGAAATTTATCAACACCGATTAATCACCAATCAGTAATAAGCATTCAACAGCACTGTGGTATAAATCCTAATCCAATTATTTGCAGCAATGCAGCGACAGACTATATCATACCTCAAATTAGACTCCGGGATTCACAGAGTTAATTTGCGAGCTTTTTAAGGCGAAAGAGTTTGTCTCTTGCTTTGCTGTGCATTGCTCATTCGGCTAGATCCCGTCAGTTTAAGCATACCATGCATCAGCCTCCACAACGCCTACAGATGGTAAATGAGAGTCTATTGTCACTCAGTGAGAAGGGGGTAGGGGAGCTGATGGGCCCATTAAATGAGAAAGAAAGCAAAAAGGGACAGAAGAAGTTCTGTGCAGACTCGCGCCGACTTCGAAGCTGTGGCCCTTAAATAAATCATGGAGAAAAATTGTGTGAATATAAAAGGGACATCTTGTCAGTACCTGTCAACAGACAGAATGATTAATTCCCATCATACTGAGGCATGCCAGAGACACGTCGATGGGAGATTCAGTATCTGACAGGAATTCCACGCTGCCTGTGTCTCGCTTCTGCGGCTTACTCGTGGGATTCATATTAGCTGGGCCTGTTAAACTATACTTTGCATTTAGCTGAAACTGCTTGGTGTAAGATTGTGGCGTTTGAATTAATAAAAAGTTGGGAAGAAAGAAAAAAGAGAATGCATAATTTTTGGTCAGTGGGAAGGTTGGGGGGGGGGGGGGGTTAACTGATGAAAGCTGTCTTAATACAGTTGAGAATTGCTGCCAAGATAAAAGCAGGGCTTCAGCTTGAGCGGGAAGAGTCCTGACCTAACACACTTCAAGTAAGTGCGAGAACATTTACTAAGCAATTTCTTGCCAAATTAATTCAGTTTCAGAAGGGAAATGTTTATTTATTGATCTTCCTTACAGTATATAATAAGACAACTAAAGAGCTTTAATCTTAGTAGGGTCGAATGAAAAAATAAAATTATTATTTTTTTAAAAAAGAAATTAGCATCTTAAAATCCTAGTTAGGAATCTCGTCCATGACAAAACACAAGCGGTTGAAATACAAGACCTCCCCAGTGAAAATGCAGCAGTGTGTTTACCACATACCAGACTCTCCATTAGGAAACCTAGAGCTAATAGTGACGATGTTTTCATGGTGAAACTAAAATAGAAGTCAGACTGAAATGAAGATCCTATGGCATATTAGTAGTAAGGACATTTGAAGGTGCACTATATCGAGCTTAGACTGTAGATCGATACATACTGACCATTGCCGTCTAGTGAGGCACTATCAGTTTCAACTAGAAATAATATGACTACAATTACTCTGTGGGCTTTATTGGCTCTGCTCGTCTAATACATACTGCTAGTAATACAGAGCAGTTACATTCCTGACCTTAGAGCATTGAGGGGAAAAAAAAAGAATCTTTAAAAGATCACACAAAATACTACGCTTGACTTTGATGCTCTGTACATAAAATCTAAAAAAAAAAAAAAAAACAAAAAACAACGAAAAAACACAATGACAATTGCAGAATTTTTAAAATTCTATTATATACTGTATTTAAATCTGAAATGGGTGTGGACTAATCAATCACTCAAGTTCATATTTGACTTCCATTGAAGATGTGTGCTGGTTGTTTATTTTAATTGCGTTTACAATGTTTAGAATTGAAACCTTATGATTATACTAATGATACTGTAAATGTCACATTCACACCTTCACTTTAGCATAGTCAGTCCACCTGCTGACATGGTTTTAAACAAAAGGAAGTAAACGCTAAAGACACAGGGAGAACATGTGAAACTCCACACAAACACTATCCCAAAGCTCTGTATTGTACCGGTTTACCGCTGAGAAGGGAAACAGGAACACTACCCACAGCAATCGCGCTCATTACCTGTATACTTTCCCATGGTTTCACACATAAAGGATAAAATCTTCAGACATTACCTTCCCTCTCCATCTCCCTCCTTCGCACACTTTTACAGAGTGCACCTCTAGCGATTGAGCCTTTACTCTCTTGCTGTTTGTCAAATTTTGTGAAGTGTAAAGTAGCTACGCTGCTCTCTTCACACTGCTCTATTATTAGCTTGATGAGTATAATGAAATTGCTGCTTGGACTTGTATGGGATATTTTTGCCGCTAAAACTCTTAACATCTGCATTGCAAAAATTATGACCGGGTATATATATTTTTAAACTCTTTTATCCACATCCCAACTCTACATCCTGTGCACTTTGCAACGCAAGACAGTCACATTAACTGACTCCTTAAATCCATCCTATTCACCCTCTTTACACCAATCTTTGTCTAAAACGCTATGTAAATGCGTACCACTCGACACCCTCCACTGTTCTCTCTCTGGTCTAAGAGGTTAGTCATGCCCCTCCACATCAAAGCTTACTAATCTTGGGCCTTTTTCCCAAAAATTAATCAAACCATATCCTTCCAGAACTAACCAGCCGACCCTGCTGTTCAAATTCGCACTGTTAAATTCTGCTCTCTAACTGATAAAGCTAATCTGCTTAATGGCATCACTCACAAAGCTCTTGACATGCTTTCACAGAAACCTGGCACACAGCAGTTGACTTCCTAAAACCGCAACTGCTCATCTTTACATGACATGACAGAACCATGACTAAGGAGAAAACGAGAAAGCCTGGCTGTGGTTTATCATAACCTAAAAATTTTCATCGCAATGTTTCATGAAGTAAACTCATTGGTGCACCTATGGAAGTGTTTCGTACGGCAGCACTGCTGGTTATTTTTTGTGCTTTTGTCCTCTGCTGTAATATTGCTAAGCAGCTTGTCATGTTTATTGACACTGGCTGTGTTATTACCTTTTACCTTCTCATTTTACTTCTCTTCTCAAATAGCTCAATTTAAAACAGTAATGTCTCAATTATAATTGCTTTAAGTGTCACAATAACAATGTAGACCAAACAAGTTCTTTCTTTACTTCCATTCAAGCTTCATCTAACACCAAGTGTGACGTATATATTTTGCTTTGAAGTCTTTTACAAGCCTTATACTGGTTCGCTAGGCTACCGATCATCAGCACCACCAGTCGAAACCACTGTTCAGGATCGTTTTTTAATCAAAATATTTCAAGACGTTGTACAAGATGTGAGAACTTTGACTTACCAGGAGGGGACAAAGCCAAGATAGAAAAAAAAAAACTAAACATTTTACACATCATTTGACTGACCATCATCAAAATAAGATCTCTGCAAAAAATTAATGCAACACTGGATCTACATAAATGTCATGACATTGCATAAGGTTGAAGAAACAAATATGCAGCACAATCAAATATACAGTAAAGGTGGTCTAACCAAATACTGTATACTGTATTCTTTTTTGTTGTTGTTTTTTTGAAACACAGCAGTGTACCGTATATTGATGTTGGGATTCACAGAGACTACTTTGAACTTTGCATTTTAGAAACATAGTTCTCCTTTTGTCCACCACTTATTCAAAACATATTTCTACTCCATTCTTATCCTAAAATAAACTTTTTCTCTCAGGTTATTGAACAAAAATTTTATTATTAAGCCTATGTTAAACATACAGCATTGTATAATTTATGCATGACGATGCGACTTTATTTAAACAGGACTGCCCAAGTCATATCTGTGCTCACTAACCTCGGCCACACAGCTCATCAAAGGATTTTGTAATTTGTTGGCATGAGTTGCCATTTCCATGGATTTAAGACACTAAGAACGTGTAATTCATCCTTCTAAAGACCCTTTAATGCTTACGGCCTGAGGCAATTGCCTGTCTTTCCTGGCCTGTAGGTATGCATCTGGTGCGCTTCTTTGATAGCAAACAGTCTGGCAGAACACTGATAACCACAGTAGGGGCGAGTGTAAAAATAAATAAATAAATATATAATACAATTATCATGTTGGAAAACTGTTTAACAGGTTAAGAGAGATTATTATCATTGTTGAAGACATGCTACTGAGAACCAAGAAAAATAATTGAGAGGCTAATAGAAATATACTAGAGCGATACCAAATCACACCTGCAGCTTGTCTTTGAAACACGGTGACATGATCATGTAAGGGAGCCTGAGGAAATGCTTCACCTTATGGATCTTTATGGATCACTTGTCTGGCAAGTGCCAAGAGCAGGACTTGGCAAGCCACAACTGAATCTGAAACACAGCGCATTCCACCTGCCGTTTATGAATATTTAGCATTTCCCACTTTGCATGCTCCTATTTTCTCATATAATTATCAATTTCAGTCACCAGAGAACCAGATGGGAGAAATGTCCCTCCGCTGTGATGGAACGGACATCAAATTGAGTAGCAGGATGTTGATACTTAATGTCCTGTTCAACAAAGAATGGACCCACACAGATCACACAAAGTTATTGGAATAAAAACGACACATTTCACCTGGATCAAAAGTTTTTTTTTTTTTAACATTTAGGGAAGTTTCTCCCAAGCATACCATCCATGCCAGCAATCTGTCACATTAGAGGCAGGCTAATAGAGCTTCTAAACGTGCAGCTAGTTTACAGGCTCAGCAAAATGTATTGTCCCTGTGGCTATACAGCACAAAAGCATTCGATCAGTAAACACAGCAAGCTGTTCTCCATGGAGGGATTTCTGAAGGAGTATATGACACATCGTCTCAGCAAGAAGGCATGTGGAAATCAAAGCTAATACATTTATCTTACAAAACAGGTGTCAAGACAAGGTAATCAGTAAAGGCGTGGATTCTGAGCTTGGCATTTAAACATGGGGAATTCAGCTTACTAAATAAATGTCACAAATGCACTGATATCTGGGAACTCAAAAATCCACTGTCCATAGCCACATCCCAACCCTGTGCTCCTCTACTCTTAGCTATTACATGCGATCTCTGTAATCACTGCTTATATATAGTATGATGATATCACTGTGTTTCTGTGAATATTCATTACACGAGGCTATTGGAACGACTTCCTGAAGGTTGTAGTACTTAATAATGAGATGAACAAACTCATGCATGCTTTATTTAACATCAATATAAATATTAATTCATTTGTAACATATAAAAAAAAAAAAAGAATGCTCTATTGTTCGCACTTCGATATAAAAGATCAGGGGCTCGTCATGGCCGTATAGCTGAAGTGTGCTCTTCCTGCTGGGAAGGAATACACTTCTCTCCATTTGATCTATAATATTATAATATTAATAAAATTCTCTGACAACTTGCTCCAAACTTCTACTTCGTCTCATTTACCATTTATACATACGGTATTCCCTCGCACTACTTCTTGCGTGTACTTCTTTGTCTACATTAAAAAGAATAAAACATTTTTTAGAATTACATGTTTATGTTTTTTTTTTCACTCTTTGCATGGGGTTGGGACACTGTCTGGCCTGTTTGCTGCATTGTAATTTTGTGAATAAACCAGACGATTAACCTGCAGCTGCCTCTGCAAGTCTTGGTCTCAGTAGTCTTTTTGGATTAGTTCATTTCTTTCAGTTTATAGTTCAAATTGAACTGACGAGCCAGCGTTGTATTTTAATCTAACGTTGAGCGCAGGCTAACTGAAACATCATTGGGAAATGACCTGCTCTACCATCTCAATATTTAATGTGGTTCTTGGATATAGATGCATCATAACTCCTCAGATTCCAATGAAATCTTTAAAAACTCAGGGCCAGATGTAATATTTTGTATGCAGCTGTTTTTAGGCATAAATGAGGGCATGTTATGTACAGTACAAAAATGGCATACAAGCATAAAAACACATGCAAAACACCATGCATGTTATAACACACACACACACACACACACACACACACACACACACACACACACACACACACACACACACACACACACACACACACACACACACACACACATTTTTGGATCTGTGCAAAAAGTGGGAAGTCAGCAGAAAAAAAGGTTTGGAACATTGAAAGTGAGGCTGATTACATATGCTGTTTGATGTACTAATCTTTGGAAAATTAGTGACACCTTTGCATGCTAATTTGTCAGCTTCCCAAACCTAGGTGTAAATTAGGAATGTGCATGTTTAGGCAGGTGCTAGGTTTTCCTGCAGCCTACTTCTGAAAACAGCCAGCAACCTTCTGCAGCTACATGTTCATGTTTTTACTCTCTGGTCCTCATTCTAATAATGCACGCAGACAGACAGAAACGTAAAGGATATATGGAACTAACTGTTTCATTCAGTCTAAATGTTCACAGCATTTAATACAGTACGTAGCCCTTTTTACAGGTTCTTAGTCATTTAACTCTAATGTTAAAAATTTGTTGAAGGACAAGACTTTACATTCAGCAGCACCATTCCACTACTCACAAGGACATGCACTAGTTACTGTACGAACGTATTCACATAAATAATCCTTCTAGCACAGTCTCTCACTTTTTTTTCAAGTCTCGCTAATGAAGTGCAGAAAACGGTAAAACGTGAAGCATCAATGAAAACCCATCAATGAGTCTCTTAAATCAGCAAAGTAGAAGTGATTGCCAACGTTATGTAGTTACATGTAAAGCTTTTCTTTCCACACTGTTTTCCAAGTTAAAAGATGGGAAAGGGCAGAGGAAGAGAAAAATAAGGAGTGTCTGTGAAGTGGTAAAGAGGGTGTTGTATATCAAAAGTCACTGGCTGGAATCAAGGGGTTTAATTTTCATGCTATGTGCTTAATTTCAGTCAGGAGGCACAAAGAGAGAGAGGGGGGGGGGAGTACAAAGATATAGACAGGGAAAAGGAATGGAAAGAGATAATGAGAGAGAGAAGGACAGATTGAGATAGGTAGAGAGAAAGAGAGAGAGAGAGAGAAGGAGGAAAAGGTAGAGCAACAAGAAGATGAGACACACAGACAGAGCGAGACAGAGCGAGACAGCATGAGAATGAGAGAGAAAGAGAGAGAGAGAGAGATATCTTTATCAGGCTTAGTATACTGTAAATCACTAGATTTACAGAAATTTCCCCATATAACTGATTCCCATATATCACTACTGTAATAAACACATTATAAGAAGACATAAAAGCATTATAATAAAGAATTGCTTTCACGTGAATATATTTTCTGCATTTATACTAATGTTTCCAGCTTGTGGTTAAAAAAAAAAAAAAAAAAAAACTTTTGCCGAGTTGTGAAGTTTTTGCCAGTTTGCATACAGAATGAGCCACCATGAGTACACGAGCTAAAATTAGAAACCCACTATGGCTTTGTGTCCTTGAATACTTGTACATTTTATGTAATCGGTCTGGTGCAGGAAATAAAGAATCCTGTCATACTGTTTGCATAAAACTACACCATTAGAATATGACTTTAGGAAAGAGCCACAAACACAAAGTTTTAATATGTTTTTAAATCTAGCTCACTCTTTTAATCTCAATAATTCTAAAGAAAAATCAGACACTAAGCAAATGAGAACACAGACAAACAAACAAACAGACAGACAGACAGACAGACAGACAGACAGACAGACAGACAGACAGACAGACAGACAGACAGTATGTACCTGCATGGAGTTTGGACGATCATTATAAGGAATGGACTCAGTGAAGAATTCTGTGTTGTGGTCCAGTCGGCCATGGCCTCCATACTGAACCTCGTCAGAGTCCAGCTTGATCTTATATCTGGAGCAGACCTAGGTTAAGGATCTCAATCCAATGTCTAGACAAATGCTTTCAGGAACTCAAGAGTCTTCTACTGTTTGAAAAAAAAAAATCAGCGTTTCCATACATGTCTAAAATAGCTTCAGGCTAGAAATCGCATCTAGCTCGTGCTAAAGGTTGCGGAGAAAATGAGTCACACCCAACTAAATATTGAAATAAATAAATAAACATTTTTAAAGACTGAACATTTGCTTTGGAGTATTCGAGATGTGCACTAATTGCCTACTCTCAGGAGAAGTCCACGTTACTCCTTAGAATGCAGAGCTGTGCTGCACATCAGACGTTCTGATTGCTTGGAGCTCCTGGGAGGCGATGACACAGCCGCTCCACATAAACATGCGCTTCAAACTCGATGAGCCACCAGCCAGCCAATTCCAGGCAGAATTATTTATCCATTTCAATATATTAATAATGTATTGCATCAAAAAACTGTTTCAAACAACACTAAACCAGCACACACTATCTCGCTCACTGTCTGTGCAACACTGAGTAAATTAAATATTTAAAAAAAAAGTAATTGCTTAGACTCATGACCAGAATGAGAAAAAGAAAAAAATCTTCAGCGCAGGAAAATAGACTATAAAAGGGATAAAAGTATGACATGATGCTTTGAGTAAAGAAAGAACTGAGCTTTATTGGAAAAATCTGAGGAACTTTTTCTAGTCTTGTACACTGAGCTGTGAGGATTGTACTGCATGGAGAGAGATAAAGAGCCAGACAGAGACACATAATTACAGTTCAGCCCTTATGGATTCTGCACGGAAAAATACCTATATAATAGTTTACAACTGAATTACTGTAATTTCAAGTTATTAAAATGGTGATGAGCACTTTACAGAGACATCGAACCAAAATCATCAATATAAAGACTAAATCAGTCGATCGATGAACCAACCATTACAGTATGACTTGATCTGAAGAAGAAAGTTTAAGAACAGATGGCAGAGTTTTGACAAATATTGAGTAGTGGGAAGAAATGCAATATTGTTAATCGTTATTGTTTCGTTATTTTAACATGCACTAATTGAGCATTTATGATGCTATACTGAAGTAAATTAAATGTCTTGTTATCTGCATGAACATTAAGGTGTTCCTCCTTATTACAGTATGATAAATACATATCAGAATAGAAATAAATCACATTGCTAGAACATGTGATGTGTCATTCATTCATTCATTCATCTATTTATTTATCAGCCAGGAACAGATTATTCCTGGTTAGGGTTGTGATGAAACTTTCACCTAGCCTGAAGATGCAGGGTGGGAGGCAGAAATGCAACGTAGATAAGACTGGCCAGTATTACTTTGGATCTAAATGATGTTTGGTGCACACCAATCAGCCATAATTTTAACACCACCGCCAAGTGAACTGAATAAAATTTTAAACTGAATACAATTATACGCCAGTAAACTTGGGCCAAAGTTCAGCCCGCCCGGTCTGATTCCATTGTACTGTAGCACAAACCTTGACCTTGACATTACTATGGTTTTTGAAAGTTGCATAGTGTGATAATTAAGGAAGAAACGATGACGGCGCATGCTGTTAGAATGAATTAATCACTAACAATGTGTCATAATGAATTTAGGATGCTGAATTTCATTCCCATCCCCACAGAACCCCTCAAACTGGTTTGTTTATCTGATACCAAAACTTGCAACTTGCACAAGTTTCTGTTAGCACTTATGTTACAGCTGCTATAAACATTTAAGCCTTCTGTTGTGATAACTTTTTACTTCGCTGTAAATCTTAAAAGAACAGCCTTATCTCCAACTGCAACAAAGCACATTGACATTGAAAACTTCTTCCAAACATGCTAAATGTTTCCTCCCCAAAAACATCACTATAATGAAAAAAAAAGTTGTATTATGAGCATAACACGCTGATTTATACAAAAAAAAAAAGTGGTTAACATTGCTATGGTAGAAAGTAAAATAGACCTAAAAGATTCTTTCATCAACTTGATTTGGATACATGAGTGTTAACAACTCCACTGGTGGAACTCACACAGGAAAACAAAATAAGTGTCTCTGCTTGGATGGGTTTCTTCCCCCTCTCGTTCTTGTTTCATCTCTCCGTTGTAACACACACTCAGACAGCAGCTTGAATAATCACCTCCTTTCCCTACAGGCGAGTGTACAGGGTCGTGGTATGATCCTAAAAGACCCTGTCTCCCACTCTGCCCCAGAGCTGGAGAGCGCTCGCCTTTTACTGTCTGCTTGTAGGCTTTGATAGCGATGATTAAAAGCGAAGTGCTGCTCTGTGCGTAGTTTCGGCAACGGAGGACGAGAGATGATGTGCCCTTCCTCTCCCTCTCCTCCCGATCCCATCAAGCTCCTGTTTGCTCTGAATTATCTTGCTGAAAGAGCAAACACTCTTTGATTGGATATTTTGGGTATATTGTCAGAGTGAGAAAGCGAGAGCAGGGAGGGGGGGTAGCAGCGGCTCAATACGCTACACTAACTTTTTGGGATTAATCATTTGATACTTCCTTTCATTTGTTCACTCAAATATCATCAATTTCAAAACTAATATGGGATGAATCATACTTCATTACATCTCCAAATTCTCGTGTTACATCAAATGCACTGTATATTATAGCTAATGCTGAATTAATGACAGTTCCTGGATTCCCAAATTACCATTAGTGTCAATTAGTTTGTTTTTTTTATTTGCGTTGACTAACATCTTCAAAATCAAAGTAAAAGACAATTAGATTAGATTAGAATAAGATTTAAAACAGATCAGTATAATCCAGTCTCCCATTGCCATTTACCCCTCCTTGAATTTTTCCACTTGTTTAGGAAAAATAAAGGGTAAGATGAGGGTAAAATTCTTGTTTATAATGCCTCTTAAAGATCCCTGAGCCATGGAAGGATCATGGTACTACTATGGTTAAATAATGTTGGAAAAAAAAAAAAATAAAACAAACCTGTAACATGTCTGTCCTTTGCATTAGACAACAGAAGCTATTAATAATAGTATCATTCAATCCTTAAAAAATGCTTTCATAACTGCTGTCTATAAATGTGGAGCTGTGATACAGTACTCTACCACCCCTCATTTCTTCATATGAAGAGCCAGAATCTCTTGTATTTTAATATAGTCTTAAGGAAAAATAGTTCTCCAAGCTTCCTAAAGAACTTTTTTTTAGCTCGTGTTTCTGGCAAGTTTTGGCTTTCATTTTCAGTCCAGTCTCTGTTCCGGACCAGTCTCAAAGGATTTTTATTTTGTTTGTCAAACCACACAGTGACCTATAAATCACTCATGCATAAAAAATTAAGGCATGAACCAGTGAGAAACAGGTGCAGATTATGACAAAAGATTATGTTGGTGATTAGTACACTGGTGATGTTCAAGTGGTTGGAACAGATGAGAGGGGAAATGCGGTTGCTGCTGAGGATATTACACAAAAAATAATACAAATGATTGTATCTTTTGGCACTTTGCAGCCTGTCACAGTAAAACATTTGTCCCCATTTCTTTCATTTAATATACACAATTACATTTAATTCAATATGACGAAACGAGGGGTGATTCAAGACTTTTAAACAGTACTGTAGTTTTCATACCAAATTTATGAACCACATCCAAATCAAGCAGCCGGCATATCTGTCTTATTTTTAACCTTCACTCAAGAAGCACCAGACGGCAATATTAGCAGTTAATAGTATTAGCAAAGGCTGTCAAGAGCATTTGATGTTGCAGCTACAGAGGAAAGAGTCAGACGGGGAGACAGCAAGAAGGAAAATGCTGGCTTGCAGAACAGCTTTGCTCTCTGTGGATTCTTTCAGAAATGCCATGCTGAGACCTAAGGACAACTTCACTGAGGAAAGACGGGGAGAGAGAGAGTGATATAACCTTGGGATATATAAAAAGTAACGAAAAGAAAAGATGCATGCATTGATCAGTATCATCTTATTTGCATGAAACCATCACGGTCCAAAGCACCAACAGTTTGCAAGGAAAAGGTCACCCTGTGTGGGTGAGTGCATTGCTTGTGCATGCCCATAAAAGAAAGCATTCCAACTAGCTCATTCAGTGTTTCCAGGTAAATGTATCCGTGCCGCTGTTGCAGTAGTGTCAGCACAGAATCGTTCAGGCAGTCCAAGGCTCTTAGCAATTAAGTTTGCGTTTGAACGTACAGATGCCGAGCTCTATAGCCAGACCCAGCCACCTGTGAATTACTGTAATTAATAGAGGCGCACTGAAGAATGGAATGACTGCACAAATAGTCTTTTTGGTCTGCGGATAAAAATTAATAAAATAAAATAGTTGGAGAAGGTTTCAAGGACCCTGATTCTGAAGTACTGAAAAAGGCCACTTATAATAGAGACTGCAGATAAGACTAAAAATCTCTGCACATGTGTAGTATGAGTAAAAACAGTCTGAGAAAACAAGTTGACATGTATTGAGTTTTTGACGTCTTGAATCCCACAAAGGCCGATTTTGTCTGTGGAATAAAGTAGAAGTAGGTAGATGGGTGATAACCTCTGCTGTCTTAAAGTGTGAAAATTAGCACTTATCCTGAACTCCACTTATCAGGCATCAATTAAATACCACAAAAACACTCAGCAATGAAGTGCTGGTCATATTCTGTCAAAATTTAACATTTTAGATTAGGCTGAATGGCTTCAAAACCTCTTGATAACTGATTAGAAGTTTAGGGTTCCAAGCCCTAGATCCACCTTTAGCAGCAGGACCATGAAGTTATACAAGTAATAAAATTTCTTGTATTATTTTATCAGCCTCTCACATCATGTTTTTATAATATTGCATGAGCTGATTGAGGTCTTTGGGCATTGACTTTTTCACAGCTCTCTTAAGGTCTCGCCAGTTGGGTTGAGGTCTGGACTTGGACTAGGCCACTTTGACTCGATTCTTTTATTTTTGATCTCAGCTCTCTATAGGACATTGTTCCGAAAGCATTGCACTTTGTTCAGATGCAGTTTTGCAAACCTCACTCATGGTTCTTTTTTTCTTTTTCTCCTAGGAATTCTTAAAAAAACTAACCATACTTGCACAGTCTTCTTTTAATTGTGCTGTCATGGTATTTTAACATGACGTCTGACATTTAACTTGCTCAGTCAGACCTGTAGGGTCTGAGACGGAACTCTTGGGCTTTTTGTATTTCTCTAAGCATTGCATGGTCTGACCTTAGGGTGAATATGCTGGGACTTCCACTCCTGGGAAGATTGGCAACGGTCCTGAATGCTTTCCACTTGTAAATAATCTTTCTCACTGTTGAACTCCAAATTGTTTTGAAGAACCAGTGCTTATCTCTTTCTCTCTTGGAATTGTGGTAACCCTGCATGCTCCAGACCAGCAAAGAACCAAAAATGCACAACTGACAATGATATATTATTTAAAAAACAAACAAACAAACAAACAAACAAACAAACAAAAAAACAACAACAGAATTAATAGTAGTTATTAGGAGTAATCATTTTTTAACATGACTGTAAAGTTACAGGACAAAAAGCAAATATAACCTCGCCTCTGACTATTACAGTGCTGACTTTGGAGATCAAAAATATGGAGAGACGAAAAAAAAAAACTTACCCATAGTAACAATAATAGATGTGTATGGGGATTTTCTAACATTCAAGTCCCTGTATAAGTGCTACAGAATATAAATGAAAATATATTAGAACAAGCGCATTAATATAAACATTATAAAAATATTACCTTACTATCAGATCTATCAGATAAAATTACTATCATTATTATACGATTACTATCAGATAAAATCTGACCAGCAAGATTCGAGAACTCAGTGACACCGTGCATAAATAAGAAATATCACACAAACAAGAGTGCTGTAATAATAAATGTCAGTATGACTGTGACACGACCATAGGCACATTGCCATCTCAGTCATGTTGATATTCAATACAACGGTGTGATTGCAAGTGTGATAGTGTTTTTATGACAGAAATTAATATTGAGTAACTGACATATCAGACACAACACGGGCAAATATTTTATTTATTTTTGCTTCAGCAGCAAAAACATTCCCGGAGAAAGCACGGCCGGTTAGAGCGTTGTGTGTTGCCATGCAACCCACAGATTAACTGACAGCCCATAGTGTGTGAAGTAAAGGATTCAATGTAATAAACTATTGTTAGAATTGCAATTTTCTTCAGCAAACAGACAAGTGAAGTGATGCAAATAGTGAAATGTCCCAGTGCATGCTCTGAAAGCCACTTGTCCAATCAAATTAGTTTTCAAAGAGGGGATCGAAATAATTCCATCTGTAACCACCATAATCTTTACTTTTCAGATAGACTACAAATAATGAACTGTATCCACACATAACAGTTGCTTGAATTTATGTGCGGAGCAACTGGACCTTTGTTCAGCATTATTCCACAAAAAAGTCAAACCTTCTGTATGTTGGGTTTATTTTATGTTACTGTATACTCTTTTGTAGCCTATTTACTGTCTGCTGTCTACTTTATATGTGTATTATTTAATGCTGCTGCAGAACCCCAAATTCCCTCTGGATCTATATATATATATACAGTACACACACACACTCACACTAGTATTGTACTGTATATGATTTTTAACAGAAGAGAAAGTTATCTCTCACAGATTGTACAGTATGTAAAATGTTTAACACTGTTACTATTTTTTGTAGCACATACCGTACATGAAGCTTTAGGATAAATATGACGTAATTCCTTTCTTCATATCTTTGAGGTAATAATGCTGACATATTGACGTCTAAAATTTGTAAATTAGCTGAAGCCTAATGTATACACCACAATGAGATCTTGTCTCATTATGTCTTATCTGGCTTTATTTGTATGATAACAATAATACTACTTTTATTATTATTATTATTATTATTATTATTATTATTATTATTATTATTATTATATACAATTATTATTCAATTATTATTCCATACTCATAATAACAATTATGATTATTATTATTCTAACTACTGTTGGTGGTGTTGATGTTGTTGTTAGGGGTGCCCTTATCGCTCACTATTACTTTTCTAAGGAACTGCACAGGTGGTTTTCACAAATTTCATTTTTTCAGATTTTTTAAGAGATGTCCCTGCTACAAGTGAAATTGCTCCCCCACAAAACTTATATCAAAACATTCAGTCCGGGCTTCTCAGTGCTTTGGACAGATATTACTACTGTAAAAAATGCACTGTCTTTGAGCTATAAAAAAATTGGTCAGGATCTGACCTGAACACTTTGCCTCCTATTGTCCAATCTGAAAACGAGACATACTGTATTATGTCCAAACAGCTCGAAAATCTTGACTACACTGGAAAACACACTGATATAAATAAATAACATTTTTAAAGCTGGCCCCAATCTTGCTAAAAAAATGGTCCATAGAAAATTTATTCTTTTAGACACAATCCACAATAAAGCAGCAAAAAAAAAAAAAAAACGACGTTTGTCTCTCTGTTGCCGATTCTCAGTCAATTTTGCACACACCCCCACAAAGCTTACATCACAACCTTCAGCCAGGTCTCCTGACTGCTCCAAACGAAAGACCAAAGAAAAATAACTTACCACCAACTCGCTGACAACGTGACACACATCTGTCAGTGGGATTTGTACGCACAATTATTTACCAACCCCACTTGCACGTTACAGGAACTCAATCTCGTTCCATAGGATTTCCACATGTTTGCGGCATTAAAGGAGTTCCTGGGAGGCCTCATTCCACATGTAAAGGAGGCAGTCCGATCATGGCACCTGGATACTGAGAAAACTTTTTACGGCACCTTGAGCACTAGGTGCAGTAAAAAACACCCGGAAACACTGGAATAAGTGCATTAGTGTAGTAGGGGATTATACAGAGAAATAAATGTAGTTACTCTCATAACTGTGTTCTGTTATTCTGCACAATCAAAAAAGTCCCGGGTTGATTTGAACACCTCTCGTATAAATAAATAATTATTCTCTGTTCTCTGTTATTTTTCATATAAAGACAAAGTGAACTACTACTTGTTATCTTTAATGCTACCTCCCACAAATCCTCTAGCACTGCTTCATGGAAGATTTATGCAAAAGCTAAAGAATGTGATACGTAGGCACAATGTAGATAACCTTCAAATAAATTGTTCCTTCACACCGGCTTACGAACACCAACAATAAAACTCTTCACAACTGATTCCGAATACACACAATATTGACGTTAATCAAATGCATACCTTTGTCCATAAAGCAGTCAGACAACTGTTTCTTGATGTGAGACATGTTGCTGATTTTTTTTTTGTTTTTTTTATTTGCCTGGGGGCCTGGCTGCTGATATGGCTGAAATATTTGGATCGGCATACAGGTAAATGTGCCTGACAGATAATAAAAGAGGAATGACCCGACACCAGCGCAGCAGCCTGCTGTCCTATCAAAAGCACAACAGTCTTGACAGGTAGCTCTTTCATGACAAAACCCAACTGGGAATTATGAGTCTCCAATCAGCTGGATGCATTGAAGACCTCAAGAATGCGCCAACTGAGAGAAGACGAGAGCGAAGGAAAAAAAAAAAAAAAAAAAACGAAGAAGAGGGATGCAAAAAAATAAAGCGCAGGAGTTTGAGTGCCTGTCTAACGCTGATGTTGACAGAATTTTAATGGCGATCCTTTATATTGGTGAGCTTAACTCGGAGGGGAAAATCCTCACATACTTTTCATCTCAAACTATCTTATTTATATATTTATATGTTTAGAGAGGAAGTTTGACATCCAAGAAGCGTGTTTATCTCACTAGAAGGCACCAGGAGGAGTTGCATGGCGGAATTGAAAACTCTCTGGGCTGGTATGAAAATGTTAGTCTACAAGACTACAACCTCGGCTCATTAGTACGTCGGTGCGCTTAAGGGTCTTTCATTTGCACCCTTGATATGTATCTTTTGCCTTTTTCACTTAAATAAATGCATCGCGCTAAAGAATTTTAATGTTTGAGATTTGTCAAGGTTTAACGAAATGATTCGGGGTTTCTGTAGTGGGTTTGTTTGTGCGTGTGCGAGACTCCTCTCTCTGTAATGGCCAATAACAGCAGATGCCATCTATCTAGCACCTCTTCCTTTTTGTCACGGCAACACCAATGGGCCTTTCCGCCTACACATGCACTTTTGAAATCAATCCAAAGACACAAAACTACATGACTCTGCTTGGCACTCTAATATAAGTTTCTATGTGTGTGTGTGTGTATGTGTGTAGGCTGGGGTTTAATGAAAAAGCACTCTGCACTTGCTGGGCTGGCCTTGTTTACCTCCTCCGAGTCAGAGTGGCACTTTCATCTGTCTTCTTCTCTAATTGGATCCTCTGTTCCTGCTTGCCTTTACAGCACTGTGTCACCAAGCCCATGGCAGAGTGTGTTACCTTGCACGCATGCATGCAAATACAAAATCACTGCAAGGCTCTGTAAAGTTCTTACCATCTGTGGGTGAGTTTGTGTGTGTGTTCCCCTTGCTACTACAATTACAGCTATTGAATGTGGCCTCTGTGCTCTTTGCATTCCTTCCATGTCATTTCTAGTACCATCGTCTCCTTTAAAATCCGACAGCTAGCGGAGCCGCTATGAGTCTCTGCCACTCATGCTAAATGCAAATCTACAGCATTCCTAGACAGAACACAGAAAGGCTTGGGAGGCTTCGTTTTTTTTCACATCCAAAGTTGGAAAATTTGTTATTTAAGATTCCTGGATGTTTTTGTATCTCTTTTTACCTGTAAGGGGTATCTGTCTGGTATTTAAAGCATAGATGACAGATTATATTTGAGATATTCTTAAAAAAAAATAAGCTCCTCATTGCTTCTTTATAAAGGGACTACTTTCTAAAGTAGCTCTACATGGAACTGGAGTGATTTTGAAATGCTGCTGTAGAGCCCTATACAGTACCTTTAATGGGTTCCCATTAAAGATGAACAAACGGCAAATGGTTATAGATTATGCTTCTGAGACAACGGTGGGAAAGAAGGCTGGTTAAGGATACTTTCCCGGTGGTCCTACTGCCACTCTGTAGTCACTGTAGCTGTTAGTTGGGTGGAAGTTGAACAGGAAAATGACGTTGGCTCTCTCGAAGACGATCACCTTGTCACCCTCATGCTTTGTGCTGATATATGCCTAAAGAAAAGGAGAAAATAAAATCACCAGTCAGACACAAACTGAGAAGTGTGGCACACACAAAGTTGTAAAAGAGAATAAAAGAGAACATCTATTAACACTAATAACTTAACTAAACAATGTGCAAAAAGATCACAGTTTATTATCCGAATGTGTTCTTGGGATGTAACAATGTCTAAATTTATTATTATTATTATTATTATTTTTAAGTTGTTCGTGTTGTTTTTCCTGCCTTATTCCCTTGAGTTGACAACTAAACTTTAAGAACCCATAAATATATTTCACCAAAAAGCTGCGGAAATTGTTTTATTTCATTTTTATTTTTGTTTCACTTTCTAACCTTGCCTTGGCCGTCTTCCTACAAAGACCATGTTGTATAAGGAGCTAGTTTAACAAACACATTGGTAAAAAAAAATAAAATAAATTTAGTCTGCCTAAAGATATCGAAAGCCCTGCTATCTAAATGTGCTTTCCACACATTCACATACACACACATGTCAGACTTTGATAAACTTCTGCAGATGTACTGTTTGAGTTCCGTGAACTCACAATTTAAGACTTTTTTTTTTTTTGTAGGTTTAAACACCCAAAATAATTTTTCCTTGGTGTTCTTGTTAAATCCTCATTTATAACACAAGGAAATTGAAAAAGTGTCAAGTTTCTTTTTTTAGGACTTTGTTCTTAGTGGCATTTTGTTTTCCGTTTAAAAAAGAAAAATAAACAAAATACAATGCACCAGGATTATTTTCTCTTCACAAAAGAAGATTTAGTAATAATAATAATAATATTAATAATAATAATAATAATAATAATAATAATAATAATGAATATCTTATTTTGGAGGAACAACCACCTCAAGTTGTTCAATTACGTAACACTAGAAATAGCATAATTAGTCACTACTTCTATTGCAGCAATGAAACTACTGTACTAATACCTTATCTGTGAAATAAGAAAAGAAAGTTTACTTTATTTTGCATCTTTTCCATAGAAAAAAAAAACAGGTTGTTTGGAGTGAAGACGTTCTGAGCAAAATTGAATGCTTCCTAAATTCAACAAAACTAAAGGTTATTCTTGTGTGTCATCTGTGCAGCCAGGGATGTGCACAGAGACAGAGAGAGAGAGAGAGAGAGAGAGAGAGAGAGAGAGAGAGGCTGAGTCACAGTCCAGTTGTGCTGTTTACATCATGGTGGGAGTGCGTGTGTGATTCCATCGAGGCATGAATAAGACCCAGCAACAGTGCTCTGGCCTTTTCAAATCTTCTGTATGTCATCGTCAAAGTGTCCAGCTGACACCGTTTTTCAAACAAAGTTCCTCCTGAATGTCTTCCCTTTCCTTTTAGAACTTTAGATAAGCAACCTGTCCCTCCATCCAACCCAACAGTACTTTTCAGATTCTGGAATAAAGACTTCAGTTACTTTCGACAACAGCCAGCTAAGTCTAAAAAAGCTGAAACTAGGGAGGCGGAGCGGGGAATGAATTAGGAATGTAGTCTGTAGACACAAAAGCTGGAGCGACGTGTTAAACCCTGTGTGCAGCGGTGTGAAGATCTAGCGAGAGGATAGAGAACTGGTGCAGGGGAACTGATTACATCTGATCAGCAGTGCCTCACTTACAGTACTTTTCTGCTACTCACTTCTATCTACTGCACCAGGAAAGGTTTCATAATCTTATAGTAGGAATTATATTGTCTAATTATTACAATTATAATTTATTCATAATTATGTCACCCAAATGCCAACACTCGTAAAACTACATTTTGATTTTCATTAGACGTCAGATTTTTTTTATAAGATGCTAAGGCTTAGCACAAAATGCCTTGCAGAAATCAACATTCACTCAAGCTTTAAATGTCTCTATGGACCTTTTCCTGTCAGTATGAAAATAAGTTAACAGCTTAGACCTTAATGTCCAAATTTAATTCAGGAGGCAAGTTCCCTTGTTTTTTTTTTTTTTCTTTTCCAAATTAAGCAGACTTAATAACTTAGCCTGCTTGGCACTTTCGATAAAAGATTTAATCTTTTAGAAGCAAGTCCCTAAAGCCCTGCACGGAAGCCCTGGCAACATTAGCTAAACTATTACACCTTCAGATCTCCATTAATACATTTAAACCCTCCACTATTACATTAAGTATCACTTCATCCATGTCTGCATGAGATCCCCTTAAAATACAGCTAATGTATTTTTTTTTTACCTGAAAGCGCAATTTGCAGTCGGTAAAGGATAAAAAATTACAAACAGCTATTTTGTTATCCGGAGTGCTTTGCTTGACATCTTCGCAACACATCAACCTGCCTAGTGCAGATGCTTTAGGCTTATTTATACCCACAGACACGTCCTGTTTCAATAATTATTCACGTCACTTTCAGCAGCACCAGTGTTTGGGGGATGGCCTATAAAGCCACCGAAATATTCATTATGGGCCTTATTCAGAGTTTCTGACCTAAACCGATGATTTCATTCCAGTTGGAAGTTCAAAGTTCATATTGACTTGTGGAAAGTTATGAGTATTCATTGTTGCATTTTGCTGCTGCTTAAGCTGATTTTCTCTGCTCTGATTTCAGATTATGCAAATCATATGCATGTACTTCATACTTCTGAGGTTTCCAGAATATTCTTGGGAAGAAGTGTCCAAGATGTTTTTTTATTTATTTACACACTTTAAACATAAACCCCTACCTTTAAATTCAAAAAGAAATCAGGGGGGGAAAAATGCTGACACAAGTAGAAAATATTGTTTCCCCAAATACTGTTCCGCGTGACAAATGAGCTTAAGACGATTGAGTGACCATTACGTGCATTTTTTACCAGGTGCAAAGTCAGACAATTCAGTTTTTAAAAAATTTAAATAAATAAAAAATATGTTTACATTTATGGAATTTGGTAGATGCCCTTATTCAGGGTAACTTACAGGAGTCCCTTGAATTCTCTATTAATAAATACTGTATATCCTCTGATACTGATTCATTAGGTCAGGAACTAAGAGTACTATCAATTTAAAGGCTTATTAGGGAGATTAGTATAGTATAAATTTACTGAGTTTAAATTATCAAAGTGCTAATTAATGTTCTTCATGAAAAGGTAGGCCTTTAGTTATGATTTAAAGAAGTTGTTTGGGCATCTAGGAAACGTTCATTTCACCAACTAGGTGCCAGGACAGAGACAAGTCTTGATACTAGAGCTGTGTGATTTAATTAATAATGCAGTTTAACCAATCTTTTATTGGTTGATTTACTTCATTTAATCCATGGGTCGAGATTCAAAATCGACTAATATGTTTTTAATTATTTAGGTGAATGTAAATTTTTATTGTTTTAAATTGACAAGTTACTTTAAAATATACCACAGGTTTAACCAAAGACACTGCAATGTTTCACGAATACTCACATTTTGCAAGAGTATCTATTTCATCTTCTTTCAAGTTTATGAGCGGTACCACCATCTACTGGACTGGAGTGTGAAGCAGAAGACGGTACAGTGCTCCAATGTCTATTACATACTTTTAGTAGTTTTATGACTTCTAAATTTTTATAGCAGTTTGAAATAAATAGAAAAGTACACTTTAGTGCTATTGAATCAAATCAAATCAAATTGAAAATTCATTGACATTGCAGTGCTCATGAACTGAATCGAATTGACAATCTACCAGTGATTCAAAGCTCTATTTAAAGCGTGCCTTTCTTGTACAATAGGAGATCTAGTGGTGCTAAAGGATTGGAGAGAGTGTGGTGCAGTGCAAGGTATAATAAGTGCTTTAAGTCAAATAAGTTTTGGTCTTTTTTTGAACTTTTAGCCAAGCATCAGTGTTTTAAATCAGGTAAAGGAAACCAGTCGAGTGTGTGTAGCAATAATGTTGTAAGAACGTTTAAAGGTTTAAAACAAGTCATGCAGTTGCATGTTGAATAAGTTGCACAGGCTGAATGACGCAAGCAGATAGACCTGCCAGGAGTCAGTTGTAGAAATGCAGTCTCAAAATGATGATGTACTGAACAAGCACTTGAATGGCCTGTGTGGATAGAAATAGACAACTCCTCCTGATGATGTAAAGAGGAACTGACATGAACTTGACAGTTTATTAAGTTCAAAGTTAAAGGACAGTTGAATGTCCATGGTAACCCCAAGGTTGGATGAGGTGACAGATAGTGAGATCTAAGAATTGCCCAGAGAGATCATAAGATCCTGTTCATCTCTTGGACTGAACAGTTATTCAGTTTTTCTGGCATTGAGTTTCAGCTATCCATGATGAGATCAAATATGAGCATCTGAGAAAAGAGAGGATGAGTTGAGTGTCATCTGCATAGCAATGACACAAGCAGAAAATCCATGTGAGGAGATAACCTCATCAAAAGGAGAACAGAAGAAGACAGAAGGACTAAGTATTGTGGAACATTGTGTAAGGAGACTGTACATGAACATGCCTCCAGGTAGGATGCAAACCACTACCATACTGTGCCACAAATTCCAGGACTCATAAGGATGGACAAGAAGGTCCTGCAGTTGACTGTGTCAAATGCTGCTCAAAGGTTGAAAAGGCTGAGGATTGATGACTTTTTGGCTGCTCTGAATGTGTAATGTAGGAGTGAAGGTCTCATTTTTTCATTTTTCCCCCAAATCTTTCCATCAAAAAAAGTAGCAAAGTCATCAGCTGTCAGGGAGCATGGTGAAAGGAGAGCTGTCAAGTTAAAAATTTAAGAAAAAGAAGTTGTGGAGCTTGTGAGAATCCTTCCAGAAGCTTCCAGATTTTCCTTGTAAAAATTGGTCTTTCCGGCTATATGGACAGGTGTGTGTGGCATGAGATTAAATATATATCGAGTTGAAATGTTCTCCAGTTTCTTTCTACAGCTCTTAATTTTCTCAGATTACTGTGCAACACATCAAACAGTTATTGAACAGTTTGCGAAAGATTCCTGGGTCTGGAAAATAGTTGATAGAGGAGATACATGGATAAGGAAAGTAAGTAAGAAAAGTGTTTGTCACTAATCCCAGTATAAGACAAAATGGCATCATGGTCTGTAAGAGATGAGAAGGTGCGGGAGGCTGTATGGGAATGGGAGACAGAATGGAGGTTTTGGGGAGTGAGAGACAGGTTTTGATATCTGAAGTTAGGTGGGACGGAAGGTGATGGTGAAGAATAAAAACTGGATTGGGGTATCATTTTCACTTTTTGCTGGAGAAGGACTCATGTACAGTAGTTCCATATAATTGCATATAGTTCCACAGTAAAGTTTTCATAACATGGTCCTTTAAATGATGTACCAGGCAGTCGCTTATGTTGTCTATTTCAAGCAGCTGTCTTGTTTATAAATCTAAAAATGAAAAGGGAAAAAAGGAACATTTTCTTGCTGATGCATTGAGCAGCATCCGCACTCCACCGAAGCCCCAAGGTCACATCCTTCTGATGAGGTGAAGACATTGTAATCTGCACCATGGATCATAAAGGGATGCGGTACTGAATCAATTCCATGGTCTTGCTCTTAAATCTAGCCTATTCAGTGCCATGCTCTCTGTTTGGATGATCCCATTACTGAAAACTGAGCGAGTGAGCCACTGAGAGCTGAAACACACGCTTTTCCTTCTTTCTCGTCTTCTTGTCTCGGCACTGCTCTAAAATGAGTCACCGGGGTGGAATATGGGACGAGACCCGAGCTGGTTTATCTTGCAACGCTGATGACTTAATGTGGCTCTCTGTATGCAGTGCTGGGTTACGCTTCTAAAAGCCACCGTGTTTTGGTGGGTTAGCAATGTGGAAGTGAGATAAATAAAAACGACTAAAAGACCGTCTAGTTTGTTTGAGCCATGAAATTGATTTCGGTGAACGAAGTAAAAGAAGCATCATGAGCACTGGTGTCAATGACTGAGTGTGGTATAGTGAAAGGAAAAAAAAAATGATATGGTGAGAAACCGAGTGAGTGAGAGAGAGCAGGAGAGATCCAGAAACATCTGGGATTTATAACTAATATGAGAGAATTATATTGTATCATATGAAATCAGGATATATTGGATGGTGTTGAAGGTATATTGCTGAATATAAATAGAACATATTGTTATACTCTTTAATATATTGTATTCTCCGGATGGATATTTTTATCTCATAATAAAAAAGGAAATAGATAAAAATGATGCATCTCAGGCAGGGGTATAAAGGGAATGTGCCTCTCACCGGTGGTGCAGAGAGCCAGCCATACTTGTCCTCTGTGCGGTTCATGTCCCGGTCGAAGGCGTACAGTTGGCAGTATCGCAGGTGCTCTGTGTCGAGTAGGTTAAACTGGCGACGTGCATAGTGGTAGCTCTCATTATTCCCAACACGTGGGAAGTCCAGCCACTCTGGATGACCAAATTCATTACCTATTAACAACAGGAGATGTTAAAGTCAGGAGAAGTTCACATCAAAAGTAAAACTACATGAACAAATTTCATGTTTGCTTCATTGAACAAGTATAAAAATTAAGAATGTCCACATGGACCGATCATTTGGAAGTGCAGTAGTGTTAATTCTGCTCCTACTCGAAATGAATCATGCTTTCTGCTTTTGGCGAAAAAATGCATATTGTAGGGTCTGTTGTATTAGTCAAGTATAATACACAATAGCTAGCATGCCAGATGACACCACACCAATGTCACTGAATGTAATTTATTTTTAAGAGCGTGCAAAGTTATAAATGCGCTCACATCCCAAGGAAAGAGCAGCGGCATTTTTACAGACAGTCATAATCATATGACCAGAGCCATATAACCAGAATGATTTACCAGTGATTATATTTGCTTTATTTATTACATAATTACACATTGCTTTTTTATTTATTTATTTGTTTATAATCATTTTTAATCACCTCCATCAAGCGCCTCTGTTTTTGCTCTCTCGTGACATTAATAAAAAAGCAGCAGCTTACAGAATTATAAAAACAAAATACAAGTTGTCTGCCATGGACACTTATAGTGTCAGACAGCTTCAAGTAACATCTTTATCTCTGTGACAAAGAACCAACACTGAACAATCCTACAAAAATTCGACATAAACTTCTCCTTGCGGGAGATGTCACCATGTCATTGAGAGCAAATGTTTTATTTGTTTCTGTGGAGCCCCGGGCATAGGAGTCTCCGTGTTAGATGTAGTACAGTATAGGAACAATAACGTATTAGAATATAGACATTGATGTAAGGCTTGCAGCTACAACTACTTTCAGAGCTGCTGCTATGGAAAATGACAGTAATTCATACCTGCTGACCAATCAGAAGCAAGAGTTCAACTGTACTGTGTTTTAAATGGGGAAATGTTGGATGGAGAAAATACTACAACCTTTAGTATTCATTGTTTAAATGCTGCACAAAATTAATAAAAGTCAAATGTATCAAATGTAGAGTATATTATGAATAACAAAAATCTAATGTAGAGTATATTATGAATAACAAGGACAGATTGTGATGTATTTAACAGTGCAGGTCAAATCCAGCAAAAGACACGAACATGGTGAACAATAAAGAAATGAATAAAAAAAATGGTTCAAGCAATCCATCATGTAAAATGAACAGCTCAGAAGTAAAAACAGTACTAATAGCAAGACCTTGCAAAAAAACTATGGAAATCTATTCTATAGGGCCTCTGAGTGGCGCAGTGCTAAAGTACTCGCCCTATCTTCTGTAGATTGCGAGTCCGATTCCCGGGTGATGCTGTAACCTCTTGGAGCCGGAGGTCTAGAAAGAGCTGTTTGGCTGAGGGATGAGAGGTACTTAGTGCTCTGACATTAATCATGGCAATACAGCCAATCAGAGCGTCTGTGAGCTTACGCAAGCGGAAGGAGCGGATAGCGATGTCCTCCGAGTGTGTTACGCCGACCTCAGTTTTGCGTGAGCGAGCAGTCCGAAAAGATGCAGTCGGCTGGCGTCATGTGGTTCAGAGGAAACATGTTATAGTATTCGGCCATCCCGCCTGAGTATCCTTAACGTGGGAGCGCCCCTAGTGACGGGGAGGACATGACTAAATTAGGGAGAAAATCTGGGAAAAAAAAAAAAAAAAGGAAAGGAAAAAGAAATTTATTCTATGTCATCTGAACAAAACCTAAAACTAACAATTGCCAAAATAGACTAAAATATGATTAAAGCTATAATCTACTAGACCTAAAACCCAAGCCAATTTTGCTGTACAAAGGCCTACACATGCACATAAAGGTATAACGTATATAAGGTATAAAATGATCTTTATTCCCGGATTTTCTTTATAAAAGGCGGTCTTTCCAGGAGTCCCATCAGATGGGACTTTGGACAGGCGAGTGTGGTACGAGACTAGATCTGTATCGAGCTGCAATTTCCTCAATTTTCTCTCTGCAGCTCTTAATTTTCTCAGATTGTTGTGCAACACATCAAACAGCCATTGAACAGTTTGAGAAAGATTCCTGGGTTTGGAAGATAGTGGATAGAAGAGATCCAGTGATAAAGAAAGCAAGTGAGGAAAGTGTTTGTGACTAATCCCGATGTCAGAGAAGAAAAGGCATCAGTGTCTGGAAGGGATGATAGAGTGCAGGAGGACAAATGGACTAAAATAAAAAATAAAGCTATAATCTGCTAGACTTAAAACTCCAGCCAACTTTGCTATAAAATGGTCTACGCATGCACATAAAGGAACAATTATAAAAATGCGACCCACAGCACCTCACTACAAAACATGTTTTTTTTTCCTTCTAAACAACAACCTCAAAGCTGCTGACTCAGAATGCATCCATTATAAATCAAAGGAGAAGGACGTGTGTATCATCTGAATCTGTGCTTTTCAGTGTTACACAATTAGCTTTCATAATAAAAATGAATGCTTAATTAATTCAATGATTTCTGTTTGAAATAAAATAAAAGGGGGGGGAGACAAAAACAGCGCAGCAGCACAATAAAAAAAAAAAAGAAATGGAAAAGTATGAAAACATGATAACGGATTGTGAAAGGTGACCTTGTGGTAGAAAGGAAGGGAAGTTTAGCAAAAACAATAAAACAGCTTGCCTTTTGAAAAACCTTCAGTTTCCTAAGCGCAGTAACAACTGCGGTTGCTGGAGTTTTATAACGAGGCTTCGGCAAGCTGAGGGCGAATTTAAATGGCATTTAAAGTTCTAGCATTATCTATTTGGAACTTTATTCTTCAGGGACGTTATTTTGTCTGGTCAATTTAAAAGTCCCTGCCGTACCGTATCTGTATCTTGCAAGCTGATTCCCTTTATTCGAGTTTCAAATGCTGCTAATTTGTATTAGCTGAAAAACCCCACAGCAGCATTTGCACTGTAATCCCGGTTGTACCGCTCTGGGATATAGAACTTTTCAGCTCTGGCCTTGGAGAAGATGACAGTGGAGAGAAGCGAGGAGATCACAGGGGAGGGCTGCAGAGGAGGACAGGAATACATTTTCACCCGGAACGTGAACAGAGAAATAAAAGCGAAAGAGAAAGCGTGAGGCGACAGGCTTGTCGAGCGGTGTGATGAGATAATGAATCCGTCATCAGCTGACAAGACAACATCATAAAACAACAGTCGGGTAATTGAATTCTGAGGGGGCGAGGAGAAGCTCTGACGAGCGAGAGAATGGGAGCAAAACAATGGTGATGAAGTGTGTTGTTTATTCAGTGCGATAGAGAGCGTTGGGAGAAGGAGAGAGGAATGAAAGCGAGTGACCAGACGGAGCAGAACGGACAGAGGAGTGACGGAGCTTTCTAATGAAATACATTAGCGAGCTGTTAAAGAAGCATCAGACAATAAGCGAACTGTGCATCGCGCATGCATTGTTACGCATGTTTATGAATTAGCAAGTTGAAAATCTGTCACCATAAAGCAGGAGAACGCAACGGAGCGAGAGCGAGTACGTCACAGAGAGACAGGGAAAAAAAAAAAAAAAAAGGAACTGAGATGGAGAGAATATGGAAGAGAGTCAGGAAGGAAGAACTAAGAAAGAAAACGAGCATCTCTGACTACTAGATAGACAATTCTTAATCCCAGGATACAGACATGATTTGAAATCTTAAAAATATGGAAATGAAGACGAGATAAGCAGCGAATATGAACAATAACAATGGCAGCAGCAGGCAGTGTAGGCTCAAAAAAAAAAAAAAAAAAAAAAACACCTCAGAGGATGGTACACATCCCACCATGTTGCTAATGTGCCAACCTCCCAAAGCAGAATGCAAAGCTTGCTTAGACATCAACGTTCTTCACTCTCTCAGTTTTTTTTTTTCCGTCTGATTACCTGATTTATCCTGGGAGAAACTTTTTCCTTGCACGCTTTTGTTCGAAAACCCACTTTCTTTTGCGTGCAAAAAGAACAACATTGATGCTTAACTCATGATGGAAAGAACAATATTTCAAAATAACTGTTTTATCCTCAGGAACAAGGTCAGGCTGCAAGGATCCGCAGTCTATCTGTGAAATGCTGGACGCGAGACAGGAATACAACCTGGCTGGGACGCTGGTATGTCATCATGCACACTAGGGATGTAACTGAATACAAATTCATTATTCGAGATGAACATATGATGTGTTCTAAATGTATACAAATACACATATGCATTAGAAGTGCACTTTTCTGTTTCTTTGCTGTTGTTGTGGTTGAACGTTTTTTTGTTAGTTCTTTTTTCCGATGCTTGCCAGAAAGGTTCACAGGGAATCTAGTTGACACAAGAGATGTGCATTGGGACAGGGATCCTGCAGAATGCAACAATAAAGCTGCGAGAGAAGGAGGTTTTTACTTTCATACGGGCGTGAGCGAGCACTCGTATGAAGCTCGCGGGACAAACAAAGACCATGCTGCGTGAAGCATTTACAGCGTTTATTTATGACACCCTGACAGTGGCAGCAGTTCTACCTCTGTTTTTTTTATTGCCCCTGGGTTTTCTAGACATTCTACAGTGGTAGGGTTCATATTTAATTAAAAAAGGTCCAAAATTGAGCCTTTCTGATTTAAGTCATGCATACGTCCAATAACACACATACTGTACAGTACAGTACAAGCTCGTAGAAATCTTCCTTGCTACACTGTACATTTTGCATTTCAGTTAAATCCACAATATATTTCAGATTCAGCTGTAAAGATTTATGGGCAGAACCGGCTACAGTTTAAGACATTCAAATCTAAAAATTATTCCAGGACTTTATCGACAATCCTGCTTCAAAGGACAGAAAAACCTTTAACATGCTATTTTGTGATGTAGCACAAAGTCTGCCAAGATCCCCCTAAATCCCACAGAGAAACTCTGAGAGAGGTTGGAAACTTCAGTAATGTAGTCTTCACTCAGAGGCAGAAAGCATGGTTAGAGGCCAGTGTTTGCTTAGTGAAGGTGAACGACTTGAAAGTCAAAGTAGGTCTTAAAAAAGAAAAAAGAGAAAAAAATGAAAAAAATGAAAAGAAAATCTCCCGGCATGCATCTGGACTTTCTTCTTTTGACAGACAGAAAGCTGTCCTAGACAAAAACTGCAGTGCAGCAGCTTCATGATTTACATTCTCCCCCCTTCCGCTTATTCGAACCTACATGTTTCGTGATTGTTCTGTGTTTAATAAAAATATTCCTAGATGTAAATATTTATGGTACGGTAGCACGCCACTCATTTCTCTTTTTCCTGATCCTAATCAGAGCTCTGAAGAGCAGCCGGGAGCTCACTGACATCTCTAAATAAGGTGACAATTTGCAAGCAAATTGCTGGTTGTTTGAAACATCACAGACATGAAGGCAGCCTGATTTAAGACAATTTATGTCCAGTGTACAAGTGCAAGATCAGCATTGAGGCTGTTTTCTTATCCATTATTTATCCAGAGTTTTCGCCTCATATGAATACTCACTCTTATGCCTGGTTCACGGCTCGCCTAAAGGAGTGCATCTGAAGCAACCTTTGTAAGTTAGAAGTTCTAAGTGTTCATTATTTTTCAGAAATGTATAAGGAACCTAGCTGTTTATAAGACTATAAACCATTTTAAATGGAAATTATGTCTCCAGCCAAACAACCTTGAAGATAAAGACTACATTAAGACGGTGCCATTTTTATTTAAAAAATAAAAACAGTAAAGGGCTCATAGAAAATGATGCAATATAGTATTGTCAGTACAGTATATCACTATGATTAAAGAGAAACACCAGTTTATATTTGTTGGGGTATATGTGCATGATGTGGTAAAAGTGTGTTTCATTGAGTAATACACACAGGCAATTAAAACAAGTCAGGCAAATAAATGAAGCAGGAGTCAAACAGTATGGAGATAAAATAAATAAGTCTTGGAAATGTGCTTTTTATACACAAGTGTGATTGTTCTAATGGCGTGTTTAGTTCGGAACGGTCTGTGTGCATTGGGAGTTGTACTTCTCATCAGCCATGTTTATATGCGCATGGGTGCTGCCGCTGTCGATGGCCTGGCGATTTTATTCTCGCATCGCTGTCAAGGTTGACTGCCGGCCAGGACAGATCAGATCCAGAGTGTAACTTTTACTTGGGTGAGTTCGGATATTCAGCAGGCTTCACTAGTTGGTTTGGCGGGAAGCATAAATCAGGCTTTGCATCCCTACTTTTAAGCTTAACGATAGCAATATAACAGATGCAAACCAGGTCAAAAGACACTACGTTCTGCCCCAAATGAAACTTATTCATAAAATCTGTCACAGTAGGCACTCTGTAGCTTGCTGAGCTTGTCTGAGCTTGCAACTACCCCAATAGGCAATAACATCTAAGCAGTTATACTGTATCTAACATTTCATTTCTTCATGAATAATAAAACCTAAATTAACTATTTTCACTGACCAAAATGATAGCATTTCTGAGTAATAATTCACAATTGGATGAGTGGGCAAAGATAAAGACAGAGGAAACGACTAAGGGCTACTGGTACAGTTGTGGGCACAGAACCCAATACGCTCTGGATCTGTCTCCTTTAATCTGAGTACATACGCTAAAGATTTAAGCTGCGATCATATTTCCTACTTGTGTGGCAACATTTTAATTTCATCCCTTAAAAACTGTTCTTTTTGTAGTGGCACAATTTGATAGACTAATATAATGTAAGCTAACTAGAACTTGATGACACCTGATCAAATGTACTGTAACTGTAAACTAATGTCCTTATGAAGGAGTTACTATTTGAGAAGCTACAGTTTAAACAATATTACTGCACAAAAAATGCAATAAGGACAAATCAGAATACTAAAAAAAGAACAAGAAGCTCTTCAAAGACTAAAATGCCCAAAGATCTAGCATAACAAATCCCAGTATGTGCCATCACAAAGAATATTAAAATGAGCCAGTGATTGTTATTATGGAAAAAGAATCTTTACAGATACATACGGTGATATGCACCTGCTGGTAATGAATAAATGTATGATCTAAAATAAGATTGAATATGGATTCTATATAATATAAATGCCTGTTCTACAGTATAATGCGAAAGTCATACTGTATCAAATTGACTGTATTGCAAATCCATACAGAGAACATTTTCACCACTCTTAACTGTGATTAACCTACCATTATACAAAGAACACTGACATTTTATTTACGTATTTGTCAAACTGCCAGAATGTGATGCAAGCACAAACACTATACTGTATGGCCATAAGTATGTGGACACTTGCCCTCACTAAACTGATGATGCAATGTTAAAGGCACACAAGTATACAGGATATCTTACTATGCTATAGCATTACAATGTCCCTTCAAGGCCAAAATCCCCTGTTCACAAAACAAGATCCTTGAAGACATTCTTTGCCAAAACAGGAGTGGAAAACCTGAGCGGCCTGAAACCTCAACTCAACCAAGGAAAACCTTTGTTATGAAACTAGAATGCACGTGCTCACTATACTACACTATACAGTACAGTGCATATTAGAATTTAGCTTAAGTCAACAATAGTTTTCTGATAATTGCAGGATTTTACATAGTTCAAACTTTACCACAGACAAACCAAGCTAGTGTCTCTGTGGCAGCCTGAAAAAGTGTTTCACAAGATCAAATGTGATTTTTTGCAAATATATATAGTATATGTTGCAGTAAAACATTTGAATGAGCCCGCTCTGGTCATTCCTGTAAATATTTCAGCATTTGGAATGGCTGTCACAAACTTGCGGAAGAGACGCATCCATCTGTGGGAACTGTACACGCAATCTCTAATGAACACCATTTACACATTACAGGACCTCGGCCGGGAGTTATTGTTACATCCCCCGTTCAGTCCTGACCTCGCTCAGATTGATAGGAGGCCTGCGTTATAAATGTGAAGCAGGCAGTCCAATCATGGCTCTGGCATACTTAGAAAACCAGGAGCTAGTGAAATAAAGGTATATAGAGAAATAAAGGTAGTTTTTCTCTCAAAAATACATTCTTCACAATCAAAAGTCCCGGGTTGACTTGAACGCCTCTGGTAGTTCAGAGAAGTACAGGATTTACGGAAATGAGAAAATCACCTTTAAAGCTTTATTGTAATTCCACTTAATGCTCACCCACTACCAAATTTTTTACCTAATCTACTTAAGATAATAAATTTTCCTACTGAACAAACATGCATTATTGCCTGGGAAAAAAATATGGTTTGGTAAAATCCTCGGCTGTACCCAGTGAATTTTCTCAAACCGCCTCAAATATAACTCTTGTTCAGATAGGAGGCAATGAGAAAACATACATTCATCACACAAAAATTCCTGCTCGTTCTTGGAAGCACAGCAAAGCTGCTTGCTGCTTTGACTGTAAAGATGGTCTGAAAAGTTTCCTTCAGCAGAAGTAAACTCCTGTTTACCCACTGTTTCATAGCTGGAGCCAGTGAACTGCTTGATTGCTGGCTCCCCATGTGTGGGGGAGTGTGTTTTAGCACCTCACGCTTCTGTTACAGTGCTTATTCGCCTGTGTGTACAAACATGGATCCTGCTTGGAAGTAGAGCTTTTAGCTCACGAGGATCCTCTATTTGCCAGAGTGTAAACAGAAGGGTTTTGGCGAGGTGAGAGTGGCTTAAATTGATTTGCTTGCTCAAACAATTTGTTCTTGCTCTGCACTGGCTAAATGACTCCACACACATTGATCCATTGACATGACATGCTGTCCTGTATTTACTTCTTTTTTTTTCCCCCCTTCCCTCCACCTCGTTTTTCACCGAGGCTTTTTTCTATTGTACACTTGTGTAATGTGCACAGTGAAAAGCATTAAAAAGGGTTTACATTGTAGTCGCTTTGGAATCAATGTTTACTTTCTTTATCAGAAAATTAGCAATCGATGGTAGAGTGCTGGTAATGAGCACCACAGAGACCCGGTGTCTCGACTGAACGTGTCTAGACATTAGGATGAGGACTCCTGAGTGGTGCGACTGCAAAATTTCATCCTATTGTTGGGAGATCACGTCAACCTGATGGAAAGGTTTGCTGATGTAAGCCTATTACACATGTTTTTACCAGTTAAAGCTGTTCCAAAAGTCCGATCAGTTTCCCTATGTTACATAAGCAGCAGTTTGCAAAGATAGCAAATACATGTTTAAGGAAGAGCAGGTTGTGATAAGGGAGACCTGGCTAGTGGATAAGAGATAGCAGTGACTAAATTGGGAGCAAAATGGGTTAAGAAAAAAAGAGAAGGATGTGTAGCAACTGTCAAGTGTCAGCAACTCATAGGATATTTCAACTTAATGCATAGTGTTGGGTATAAATATAACATTTTGATTGTATGTTATAAAGCAGCTTGTTATAACATTCCAATTGTGCTAATATTTACTAATGATTTTTGCAGACTGTGATTACAGGGAATTGCGTAATCTGCCATTAGGCTATTGTGTATTTTTCGTTGATAATTCTATTTGAGGTTCATTTCTGAACCAAATAAGAAATATTACCTGAGGATTTCCTGATTTCCTTCCAGATTACCAAATTCTTTGTTACAGAGTAAAAAAGATTAACCTTTTACCGGGAGCACGTTCATAAGTCGGATTCGTTTGTAAGTCCAACAAAGTGGATTTTATATACCTTTGACACAAATGTACAATGTAAAGCATCAAAAAAAAACAAAACTGGGTTTTTGTTCCGCATTATACTCTCATGAGACTGCGCCCCCAAAATCAGGGGGTCAGCTGACCTCGTTTAAAGGAAACTCGGGAAGATGTCAGGGGGATAACACTACATGGTGTTTACTGTGCGCCATTTTGTCTCAGAGCTGTTTCGGACTGGGAAGTCTGTCTCTTTGACGATTTAAGCCAAATATTTAGCCATATTGTGTGCAAAATGTCAGTTGCTTTATATAAATTTGTTTAAAAAATTTATAGAAATTCATGTAAAAATGTATATTGTTGTACAACATGAGCAATATCACACTCATGATTGTTTCGTATGAATATCGGCTGAGATGTGACTACCAGGGACACTCAGCCTGTGGCTTTGTGCCTATGACCAAATCACAGCTGGGTGGGTATTCAAAATACATAAATTCATTGTGGTTATCCTGATGCAACGAGCTTCCAGTGCTTTTGTGTGCGACTTCTGTGCATCTTCTTTTCTATTTTGTGTCTCTTCTGCCTCGAGTTCTTCTTCCACTTGGTGTCTTTTCTCCTTTGCTGGTCACAACCTTCAAAATCTCAAAGGCTGCATTCTGACTGACAATGCAATTTACCATCTAGCAGAAAAAAAAAACTGTCCAAATTCTGTGACCTAACAAGCTTTTTGGAGCGATATACGGTCACAAAATTGACAAAAATGTTAAAGGCATCACATCTTTAAAAGCTATTAGAGAGAGGTTTTCTTTATCAGACAGCAGTAAATCAATTCAGCTGGTCAGATGTCTCTTCATGGTAAATCTAGGTGGTTCATATATTTAGTAACAAAAAGTACCAGGCTCTCAGAATGTCTAGAGAAAAGCTGGAAGTTTTGGAGACTATGGTATTTGTTAAAAAAAAAAAAGAAAAGAAAAAAAAGGGACAGACCCAATTTAGTCTATTTGCTGTGCACAGGCTCTGTATATAACCTTAATTAGAAGTCATGTATACAACCCTTTATTTATTTTTATTTCCAGCTGAGCTTGTGCTCTTGCTGTGGCATAAAAGTAGCATAGTTAACTATTTATAAGCAAGTAAAACTACATTATAGTTTAATAATTAATGATCAATGATTAAGTAAACATTATATACAGTTACTCAAGCACTTTAATCTTTTTTAAATATGTATCAGTAAATACAGTACAAGGATGAACAGTGTTTTAAAAATATGGATAGGATTAATTAATGATGTATTGATTTGCATGCAATACAAAGTTTACTTAAAAATGTATTCATCTAGATACATAATGACACTAAAAAAAGTGCGTAATTTACAGTTAGACTGTAATCTTAGGATTAATCTGAATAAGGAGATACTAAGATTTATTACTTTATATGATGACTAATAGAATAACAATTTAAATAACCAAGTACTATTGCTTACAACACAATCATTACAACATCTTAAATTTAAGTTTAACCCACAATTGTCCAGTGTTCATACATAATGATGGTGTTGCATCAGTTCATGCAGCATAAAATCATCAGCAGGCCAGAGAACATAAGACCAACAACTTGGAACCAAAATCAAGACCTGTTTCTTTAACTTGGAAAATATTTTCACTGTATATGTTTCCATCATTCTATCCTGAAGCTCTTTAACTTCTTTTTTTACTTCAAGGGCATTCATCCTTTATAGGGCTTGAGGAGACATGACTTGAAAAATAAACAGCTGGTACGTAAAGAAAACCAAGATCTTAGTCAAAAACAGTGAATAAATAAACTTCATACAGCATGTCTGTCATACATCAAATATAACAAACTCCGATGACCCTTTCCTTAAGCACTGTATATGATGTTTGGTAGCCTCCTGATTCTCAAGCGATCATCATCCAAAACCATCAAATGGACAGGAGAAAAAGAACATTGCTGCCCAACTGGCTGACCGATCGGCCATTCACCTGATCAGTAGGTGGGGCTAGAACACCATGCAAGAACGTATAGATAATGTCTAATTCCTATGTGAGGAAACAGCAGAGAGACAGGCATCCATTCTCAGCCGTGGATTCTGTATCATAAGATTAAGCTTGGTGGTCATTATAATGCAAAGTTCAAGCGGCGCTATCTCAGGCACGCTCATGCAGAACGTATATGCAGTACAGAATTCTCAGAAGTACTTGAAAGCATATTGATAACGGATAATGAAATGGGATAATCGAAAATACAGAGGTTGATTTTTGCTGAAATTGACTTTGAAATGTAAAGAGGAGAATCAGTGAAAACCGATTTGTACTCCTAGATACACATGCAGCAAGACAATTAGTTTCTGTTAGCAAGGAAATGACACTGACAAAATTTCAAACAAAAAGAAAATGACTAATCTTGCAAATGCTGTATTAAACTTTCCATTGAGAACATGTGCATTGAGCTAACCATGATGGTACGAGTGGACTTTTATAGCCTTGTGCATTGTACAGTAGTTAGTTACTCAATTTAGCAAACTGATGAAAAATGTTTTTTAATAATAATAATAATAATAATAATAATAATAATAATAATAATAATAAACAGTTATAGTAACAAACAAACAAACACAAGATTATGTTCCTGAGACTTACCCATGAAGTTAAGGTAGCCTTCCCCTCCCAGGGCATGTGTCAGGAGCCGGATCATCTTATGCAGCTGAATGCCCCGATCAATGACAGGGCTCATAGGAATTATGGCACTCATGTTGGTGTACATTTCTTTATCCATCAGCCAGAATGCCAGGGTCTTGTCTCCTACCAGAGCCTGTCAGAAAGCACAGGATAATGAGAACTGATACATTAGGTGTGTGATTATGAAATGATTATGATTTATTTGTGTGTGATAACCGATTATTATGAAATGATAACCGATTTATTTATGTGTCCTGTCACTGAAGCTAGACCCGGATTCTACGAGGCAAAGTTTGTAAAGAACCTACTTGTCAAGCTAAGCAGTCAGATGGGGTGGGATAAAATCCGATAAAAAGGATTAGATCACGTACCACCGTAAACACACGACAAGCTGCTGTGTGATAGGAGTCATGGCCTCAGAGCAGCGTGGTAAATCAGTCGATGATTTGTTACAAGTGGAAAAAATGATTGGAACAGTTACTGTATCTTAATAAAACGCTTGATGGAACATTTCATTATAATCAAATCCTTTCAGCAGAATTGATCCGAGTGCATAGGGTTGGGGACATTCAGAATTTGCTTATTCGTTTAATTTGTATTCGTTGATAAGGTTGATATTTCTGGACCTCTGTGTGGTGTTTAAATGTATTTTTCAAACTCCTCTAGAATGTCTTGATTTATGAAAGGTACAGTACAGACCAAAAGTTTGGACACACCTTCTCATTCAAAGAGTTTTCTTTATTGTGTTCTTTATTGTGTTCTTTAGCCCAAACAAGTCTCTTCTGCTTGTTGCCTGTCCTTAGCAGTGGTTTCCTAGCAGATATTCTACCATGAAGGCCTGATTCACACAGTCTCCTCTTAACAGTTGTTCTAGAGACGTGTCTGCTGCTAGAACTCTGTGTGGCATTGACCTGCTCTCTGATCTGAGCTGCTGTTAACCTGCGATTTCTGAGGCTGGTGACTCGGATGAACTTGTCCTCCGCAGCAGAGGTGACTCTTGGTCTTCCTTTCCTGGGGCGGTCCGCATGTGAGCCAGTTTCTTTGTAGCGCTTAATGGTTTTTGCACTTGGGGACACTTTCAAAGTTTTCCCAATTTTTCAGACTGACTGACCTTCATTTCTTAAAGTAATGATGGCCACTCGTTTTTCTTCACTTAGATGCTTTTTTCTTGCCATAATACAAATTCAAACTCTTTGAATGAGAAGGTGTGTCCAAACTTTTGCTCTGTACTGTATATACAAACTTATGTAATTAGATTTATACATTTCTTTTTATACTGTATGTTTTCACCCATGTTGTAGTAAAACAAATTACTTAAATTACTTCATTTGGTCATAGTCAAAGTAACAGCATGGAATTTTTAGGTCACTAGTAAAGAATTACTATATATTTCGATAGGATTTTTATCAGTAGTTGAGTTCATGACGACGTGGTAGCTTAGTGGTTAGCATTGTCGCCTTTGAACTCCAGGTCCTTGGTTCGATTCCCACATCGGGTAGAGTTTGCATGTTCTCCCCGTGCTTGGTGGGTTTCCTCCGGGTTCTCCGGTTTTCTCCCACAGTCCACAGACACGCAGGTTAGTCTCACTGGTGTTCCCAAATTGCCTGTAGTGTGTGAATGTGCGTATAAATGTTAGATCTACCACAGTCGTACAAAATGGGAATAAATACAATGGTCACTGGCCTCTAATGGTCCCTAGTTAGACTACAGATGTTCCTAAATGAATGATGGATGGAGTTGAAGTTAGGCCTCGAGTATACACTAGGTTTAAATCTTTTAATTTAATTACTTTCCACAAGACCACTTTAATTTTCTGCACTTTTTTTTTTTTTTTTTTTTTGCTAGGCCCTGCCCATAGGCCATACTGTATGTTTGACAACTTGGCCTATGTTACGTAATTATTATTTATAATAATTCATTATTAATAATATTAATTTAATAAAGAAAAAAATGTAAAATGATTGATGATATTGTAAAATTATTTTCTGTAATCAAATCAAAACCTCAAAGTTGCTTCTATTAATAAAAAAAACCCTCTTATTTATAATTTATTCCTACAAACGCACCTTACATGTAAACAGTGACTGAGCTCCGGTGTTTCTGACTAAACAAGTGTTTAACCATGGGTACCTAAAAAGCCTGATTTCCAACAATCTTCGGCAAAGTGTAGTGCTGGCACGTGTTATTGTTCACTCCCATCCTGTCATGTCATTTTATAAATTTACAAGCTCTTCTACTATTTCTCACTGTGCCTCTTAGCTTGTCATATTAATAAGGATGTTGATTCAGTTACATCAGAATCTTTTGACAATGATTTTGACAGTGATCAGCACTAAAAATCGGTAGGAAAAAAAAATCCACATTTAGTTTGGGTCTTCAATATGTCTGAAGATGATAACTTCAAACAAGAGGCAGCAGGTCCCTGAGTGGCACACTTGTCAAAAAACACTGACTACAAAGCAGAGACGTGCTCTGAGACTTAAGGATACAAAGGTTACGGTCAGCACAAAGCACAACTCTGATTGGCTCTGAGCCTCAGGGAGCATCTGTGTTCCTACACTAAGCTCAGGTGGTCATGTACTCATGTAGCCAGCTGAGAAGATAGTACCCTCCTCTGAGACACTCCTCAACGCTGTGAGACTGGCGGCTTAAAAAGACATGGCAGGAGACCTTCCAATGCACTACAGAGAAAAGATAAAGCCTTCACTTTCCCAGCACTCCTGGCATGCAGTAAGCTGGGAAACTTACATAAGCGGGAAAACAAAGAGTAAATTAACTAGGAAGCAAACACATAAAATAAGTTGAAAATGCAAATTTGATGCGTGCTTACTAATGCAGGTTTTAGCTCATATTCACTGAGGAAATGCATATTGAGCAGCAATCAGTATTATAAGGCTTTGCAAATAAAAAGAGTGAAACACAGCTGCAAAGAAGAACACTTTCAGGGATTACAATACACTGTATACTGAGTATTCTGATTAGTACAAATTTGCACCTCTACGCTAGAATGCACTATTCCTCATAAAAATGTTGAAAAAAAATAAACCGATCAGTAAAAACCACCTGCCTATATAAGCTGTGATGTGGGGCCTCCATGGATCTGACTTATTTGTCCAGCTTATCCCACAGATCGGATTGAGATCTGGTGAACCTGGGGGCAAAACCTTGACCTCTTTGTAATGTTACTTCAACTATTCCTGCAGCACCATTACATAAACATTAAGTGATGTACTCAGTCTGCAACATTTGTGTAGGTGGTGTGTATAAGGGAAAATGTGATAACCACATGATTTCCCAAAATTACCTGGAAAAAATTTGCCCAGATCGTCACAGGCCCTCTTCTGGCTTGCCTCCTTCCCATGGTGTATCCTAGTGCCATCTTTTTCCCCAGATAAGCAGCAACACACACACACCCAAGTGCCTATGACCCTGCCGCTGGTTTACCAGTGATGATTCTCTGAACCACTGCGATCCAGGAACATCCCACAAGACTTGCAGTTTTGGAGATGCTCTAAACCATTTGTCTAGCCATGTCAGCTCGGCCCTTGACGAAGTTCCACTTGCCTAATTTTTTCCTGTTTCTTTCCGGCCATATATTTTTTTCATCCATTAAACATTTCAGCCAGATAGGCTCGAACTAATTAGTGACAATGCCTGTTTCGTGCATAGGGAGAACTATAATACATGGCATACTGTATGTTGTCTTAATACTTTTGGCCACCAGTGTATATTTGTTTAATCTCTCAGTGGTTTTTAATGTAATATCTTTCAGGTTTCAATAAAAGGTGCATTTCTACCATATCATTTGCATTACAAAGCTTTAGCATATGACAAAAACATATTGTGATCCTAGTCTCTTGCTTATAAAACTGCACTGCAGTTCGTGTTCCATGTAAAAGAAAATAAGTAGAATATGTAACTGTCCCCAGAAGAAGCTTTCAGTAACCTATATCCCTGTTCTCATGATGATGGTGATGGTGAAGTACGTAGAATAGAAAGAAAAATCTTTTTTTAAGCTGTGGATCGTGTAAGTGCACAAATGAAGGAGACACGCTGGTTTCTAATTCGGCCCTCTCCCCTAGAGTCCCTCAACCTATGGTGACACCAATTTCCATCCCAAATAACACATTGATTACATTTGGCCCTCTCGGCCCTGTCTGGGGAATGGAGGTTATGGAGGCACTACCTGGTCGTGGCTCTCGGCATACGCAATGCATTTCTCGCTGTAGCGCCTGTTGGTCAGGGTGTACAAGATGTTGCCTATGTTCCAGTCTTCATCCTTGAATTCCTTTAAGATCTGTGGGGAAAGACAAAAAGGAAAAAGAAAAAGAACACAGTTTCTATGGAGAAACCAAAACAATATTTCATATTCTGATTGGAGGCTCGAGTCCCACACTGTCTCATGGATGTATGCTTCTCATCCTTACTTCCCATTCTTGCTATGTGCTCATTCTCAGGTCTAATACACACTGGCATCTGGCTGAGTCTTTGATTTCGGCAGAGCTAGCTTTCATCTCCCTGCTGCGGTCCCCTGCTCGACAGTCTTACTGCAGCTCCATTGAGCGATAATGTGCCTCAAGGTCAGGATTACAGTGAAGTAGAGTAGATGGTGGAAAGTAATAAAATCTTCTCTGCAAATGATGAATGAACACTACTCTCTTATTGAGCAGCAATGTACCATCCAAATGTGGTCTGCAAACTGCTACTAGAGGCATTTGTTCAAAAACAACTCCCTAGTATTTGTCTATATAGCTGCACGGAATTCCATTATTACTGCCTGGTTAGATATTAGATCCCATTCCACTTATCCTTTCTTACAATTACACACCACCTTGGAATCCAGACATTCAAAAAATGTTTCACAGGGACTCAGAAGGCTGCACACGTGCTCTCACACACACAGACGCAATCACACAAACACCGCTGGAGCACTGTCAGTCATGCATTTTACACCTGCCTGATGCCGGAGATCCCACAGTGTAAATTCCACACTGCTGAACTCGTGAAAGTTGGGTTTGTGACTACTAGAAACAAGACTCCCAGGAACAACAAACATCTGTGCAACTAAAATCTTGCTACGATCTTATAAATCTACCATCTGTATGTTTAGCTTCCTTATTTACATGCAACAGGCAAAACAGAACCGAAGGGCTTGAGATACAAATGAGTTTAGTAATTATATTTATCAACTATTCAGCATTTACATTCAATTTGTGTTAATTAATTATGGCGCAGCCTTGCTTAAAATAATTAGGTTTGCTTAAAAGCCAAAACAAAACCAGACATCTCATGTCAAAGACTTACCTTATGCTAAGCTAAAAACGTGATCTAAAGTCTTTTGTGATAACAGAGCGTTCAGATGGATGTTGTGAATTTGTGAATGCCAACACAAAATATACACTAATCAACAATAAAACAATAAATAAAAACAAGTGACCAATGAAGTTTAATACCTTATTACAGGTGCACCTGTCAAATGGTGGGATATATTAGGCAGTAAGGAAAGAGTCAAGTTGATGACAAGTGTAGGAATCTGACAAGTGACTTTGACAAAGGTCATGTGATGGCTAGACGACTGGATCAGAGCTTCTATATAATAACAGGTCTTGCGCAGTGTTCCTGATATGCAGAAGTTAACATCTACCAAGAGAAGTCCAAGGAAGAACAACCAGTGAATGGTTGACGCGGTCATCAAGGTTCACTGATGTAAGTGGGGATTGAAGTCTACTCCGTCTAGTCCAATCCAAAGAAGAGCAAGTGGAGCACAAATTTATGCTGGCTATAGTAGAAAGGTGTCAGAGCCACATTATTTTGCAGCTTGCTGCGTATGAGACAGCGTAGATGAAGACCATTCAGACTGGCCACTGCTGAAAGCTGCTATAATGGCCACAACATTGGAACTGGAAAATGTGGCCTGGTCTGATAAATCACATTTTTCTTTACAGGATGTGGACATATGGGTGCATGTGCATCGCTTACTGAAGAAAAGATTGCACCAGGATCCACTATGACAAGAAGTCAAGCTGCAGAGAAACCTTGAGGAAACATGCACTATGTACTACCTCCCTGAACATTGCTGAAGTACTGTATTCCTTGTTGTTAGTGGCATCCTTTAGCATATTTTTACTGTAAGAAAGAAAAAAGGAAGAACATGAGGAAAGAGGAACATGACAGAGTTTGTTGACTTGGCCGCAAAATTTCCCAGATCTCAATCTGATTGAGCATCTGTAAGATCTGCTGGACGAACAAATAAAGGTTCATGAAGGCCCACACTGTAAACCCGAATAAGTTGGCAAAACTCAAAAAAATTTTTTTTTCTCTCAAATGTTTTAAGTAATGATGTTTTCAACTTTAAGTAAACAGAACCATCAGTTTTTGAGTTTGTTGTACTCATTCATATTAATCGTTCCTTACTTGCATTATTGAGTAGCCTAACTCATACTATTTAATAGCAATTATAATTTTTTTTTTAGTTGTTGCAAATTAAATAAATTGTTGTTGGGTCTTTCGGCTGCTCCCGGCAATGGGTCGACATAGCAGACAATCCGGTCCGCACACAAGCTTGGCACAGGTTTTATACCACATGCCCTTCCTTTACGCAACTCTCCCATTTTATCTGGGTTTGGGACCGGCACTTCATCCAGCTGTTGGGAATCGACCCTGGGCCTTTCGCATGGCAAGCAAAACACCTACCACTGAGCCACCAGTGCCCTAGTGCTCTGATGATGTCAGATACAAAATTACTAGCCTGAAAGATTTTAAGTTGGTGGAACTTTAAGGTGACAGTTACTGTTACTTAAGTAATTACAATTACTTAAAATATCGGATTTGTTCAGCTAACTTGAAAAGTGTAATTTCTACAAACTCATAAATACCAAAAAGTTCTAAATACTCATCAAGGTCTAGTAATTTGAACTAATTGTAATTATTTATTTAAGTTAACAGCACTCAATATGTTTAATTAATTTGAGCATTAGGGTTTACAGTGCACACTATGGCTTACAGGACTAAAAGAACCTGAACTTCTAGGTGACAGCACACCTTCAGAGGTCTTATTGAGCCCATGCTTTGATGATTCAGAACTATTTTGGTGGCACAAGGGAACCTTACACAATATAAGGCAGGTGGTTTTAATTTTATGGCTGATCAGTAATACATCCCTGAAAAGCACATTTTTTAATAACTGGGGAAATATGGACATACTGTATAGTGCGTGATGCATGAACCAGGAAATAACTGTAGATTACAATTCAGCTAGCTACTAGAGCTCGTCTTTTCCATTAAAACATTTAAACCAGGAAAGCAATGGGAATACGTTGTGTGGAATACGTCAGTGATATCAGCATTTCCCTTGGCTATTGTTAATAAATTACTAAGAAAACACTACATTCAACTAAAATTACCCGGACATTTCATTTAGCATCAAGCAATCGCTTAGCAAGCTAAACTTTCACAGCTGATGCAATATTCATAAACATTCAACACTGAATTGCAAGTCATAAACTTGTAAACTGTTAACAAATTTGTTATTCTAAAGTGGTAAATACCTCAAGAGATAGTTGTTTATATGGAATCATCGTGTAAACATGGTAAACACAAGTGTATTGGAGCATACAGTAGCATAAGCTCTCCTCACATTTGTAAGTCAATAAAATATCTGCTCAAATGAAACAGTTCAGTCTCCATGGCTGCCCTAGGCTGTTTGTACGAGCAAAAAAACAATTCGTGTGGGCCATCAATATCTAATGAGGAAAATGACGTAGGTGTCTCTACATGCTTTCAATCATGTCAGAAAGCTCCTCATCTTGGATCAGAATTCAGACATTCCAGCCTTGGCAGCATGAGTGTACGAGTTTCAGGGGGTATAGTTTGTAGGGAAATCAGAAGAAGTACTGTATTTGTTTGGATTTTCGAGACAGCCAAACCACATTCTGTCCAAACTGCTGTCCATATATTTTACAGTGGGGACCAAACTTTTTTTTCCCAGACTTCATAGTCTAACTCAGAGTTATCAGGATTAGTGGAAAGCGCTGCACATCCTGTCAGCCTGACGGTGTGTTTGTGTTCAACATGACTAGGCATGGACAGGAGAGTGACACACGGGAAACCTTTTTATTACCCCACAGATGCACAATCAATAGGGGCAAGATAGAGAAACAGATAGCAGGTGAATCCCAAACACTTTAGACACAACAAAATAGCTAGATATAGGCCATGTCTGCACCTTCCAGGTACTGCTTGACTGAGACTCAGGGAGAGTTCTGAGGGACATAATGTACACAGACCCAAGCCCTAGAGACGCTGAATGTCTATTTTGCTGACATGACGGTGGAAATGGTAGCTCAGTGGATTAAGGGCCTGGGTTACTGATCAGAAGGTCGGCAGTTCAAGCCCCAGCTCCAACAAGATGCCACTGTTGGGCCCTTGAGCAAGACCTGTAACCCTGTTTGCTCTGGGGGCACTGCATCATAGCTGACACTGCGCTCTGACCCCAGCTTCCTAACAAGCTAGATATGCAAAGAGAGGAATTCACACTGCAGTAATGCATACAGTATGTGATAAAATAAAGGCTGTCATCATCTCCTTCTTTAAAATAAGCCCAATCTTTAGGGGCAAAACACGCTGAGCAGATGTTTAAAATGATTAACCATTCTGGCCCATTCTGTAATCATCACAGACTATAACTTTCCAGTTTTGTCCAATTTAAGCAAGACTGACAGGTGGTGGTATGAATGCAATGTCAGACAGCTGATAAGAATCTGATACGGTACTTACACCCTCAATGCTGAGATAAAGTTTAAAAAAAGCCCAACTCCTGACATCTAATAGGCTCAGTAAACACAAACCAACTTTACTCTATTGAATTTTAACTGGTCTACAACTGGAAACAAATCTAGCCATTTATTCAAAATTTAGCACATTACAAAACCTAAAATCAAGGACTTTTAAGACATTAAAGCATATGTAACATCCTGTAAGTTTTCTTAAATCAGCACTGACTAAGACAAAATACAACACTCCAAAACAGTCAAGAGAAAAACTGTCACCATAAATATTCTGTATACTGTATGTATACACACATTCATAAAACATATTTCAAGAACTTTTGTTTTACTTCCACTTTAACCTTAGCGTGATCAAATTTTGCGATCTGAGAAGTGTAGAATGAAAGGGAAATGAATTGCACTTCAGACCCTTCACTCATGCACAAACCCACTGAGAGCAATTAGTTTGAACACACGAAAATGGGACAAAGTCCAAAAAGTTTCAATTCGAGAATCAGGACCCCTGATGACTTCCAGAGAAAACGGCTGAATGAGAGAAGCCTCTATCTCTTTATCACCCGCTGTTATACACCACCCTCATCTCTACCAATTAACTTTCCACACAGATTGAATTACTCTTCCTGTTGTGTGGGAATCCGAACTTATTGACATAAAACAGAGACATACTGTAATTTATAATAATATTAGAATTGATTAGATAGGGACAGCGCAGTAGATGGAGGTGACTTGTGTAGAGAGCTACTCTGCACGATCAAGAGACACCGTTTCCCTTCTTTTCGTCCTTAGTGATACGCTTCAATCCAGTCTCCAGCTAATTATTTCTATTACATTTCAATCTACCAGAGCTGCAGGGAAGGGCGCTTGCTAAATTAGAGGGCTTTTGTAACATTATCCATTAGGAGCAATAGAATTTCGGAGTAGTAATCAGATACAATCTGGCCAAACTTGTGCTGCATGCCTGATCGGCTTTTCCTAATAGGACATCTTAATTTCACACAGGATCGGGGGAACAAGCATCACTCTGGCAGGGGACAGAAGTCTGATTAATCAGAAAGGGTTTGGAGACTGTGTGTGTGCGTGCACTTTGGTGAGAATTGGTTCGATTTTAAAGGCTATTTTTCAAAACTGTTGAAATGCTGTTGATGCCACAATGCCACAATCTTGACATTGAGTTACTGTCTGTGGGCAGATTCACATGTCCATGTTGGTTTACTCAGGGTTCAGTGTTTTCCTCCCACCTTGCAAATGCATGTGTTTAACTTAACTGTCTCAAACTAAACAGAACAGATTCGCTCTCCGCTCCTAGCCCTCTCAAACATCACTGACATGCTTCGAGCCATGCGGCACACACGGCTAAGAATCTTGGTATGGTTATAAACAAAGAAAATCAAACGCACTCTTCATATTTATACCTCCTTGTAAAGCCCACCTGTTTTCCTACGCTTTCAGTATTTTTTCATTATAGCTTATATAGATTTCCTTACTTTTGTTTTGCTTACATCCATCTGTGTATACTGTGTTAAATGTAAGCACCTTTAGGTTATCTTTAGAAAAGCATATTGCAAAGAAAATATATCATCATGATTATTATGGCATCAACATTATTACCATATTCTAGAGATTTCTAGTCCATAACACAATATGTTTTTTTTAAATAACATTTCTTGCTACAGAATCTGCTACAGCTTCCTACAAGAGCTCTAGATTTGACTCCATTAATATGCAATAGCTCCTCTACAGAGCATTAAGAATGCTGTCAGGTTCATATCCTCCCAAAGCAACAATCAAAACACTTGTCTTTGCATTTGGGACCTCAAAGCGATCTATAACACATTATGTGCCCATCCTGGTTCAAAACCACACACCTGCATGCTAACTCAGTTCTCAGTTCTTCTGCATGTTCTTCTCTGATGTGTGACTGTCTTTGTATTTCAAAATCTAATTGTGTGTCCTGGATCAGCAGTGAACCAGCAGTGAATCAGCACACTCCATTCCAACCCGCACTATGTCTATGCATACAGTACATACGCACAGTTGTGCTCAAAAGTTTGCATACCTTGAGGGAATTTGCAAGACGTGTGGCATTAAAAAAATTATAGGATTCACGTTCATACCTGAGGCATAACAGAATAGGACAATCATCAAACAAAATGAGAAAATCAAAGAAAATTAGGAAATAATCCCTGTTCAAAGGTTTGCATATATATATACTGTGTATGTATGCGTGTATAAAGACTCTAATTTCTGCCAAGTTTTGGCTCTAGTTTTCTGGCCAGTCCTTGTACCAGACTGTTTTTTATTTGTTAAGCCACAAAGTGACCTGCTAATCATAAAAAAAAAAAAAATAAAAAAAAAAATAAATAATAAAAAAAAACACTTTTTTTTTTTGCAGCCTGTTGCAATAAAACATTTGTTCCAATTTCTTTTATTTAATATAAAGAAATGAGAGGTGGCTCAAGATCCATAAATACATAAATTTGTGCAATAAACGTGTGCAATATCAACACATGTAGTTCTGTCCAATTTTTTCCAAAATCTTATTTTGATGATGAACGAGTCGGACCGTTGTGTAAAGTCTTCTCCAGCACATCGCAAAGATTCTCAAAGGTATTAAGGTCTGGACTGTGGTCTGTGGTGGCCAATCCATGTGTGATAATGATGTCTCTTGCTCCCTGAACCACTCATTAGACCAGATGACTTTTTCCAATGGTCCACTAGCAAATTGTCTCACCTTTCTTAAGGTTACACAGCTGTTTAGTCATAATCTATTGAGTTCTCTTTGCATTGTGAGTGCAGAAATGCTCTTACTGTATTTTCACTATTAAACATTTGAGTTTTTCAGTTTTATCATTTTTTCCTTGTACTGTAAATGATGGTTAACCCTTATCCTTTCAGGTGGTTTTAATAAGTAACTAAGGTCTGGTTCTTAGCCCAATTTTAGTAGTTTTAGCAATCTCCTTAGTTGTTTTCTTTTTTTGATGGAGGCCAATAATTGACCCTTCTGAACCAGAGTAACATCTGGTGCCATGACCATGGGATATGTCTTCTAACACGGTTCTTTAAGAAATAAGAAGCTACTCACTGCACAAGTTTGGTTTAAATCAGATGTTGCCAGCTGAGTCATATTAATCAGAGCAGTAATTATCCAGTGGAAGGCTCTTAATTATTTTCTTAGTTAAATACAGGTGGTGACTTAAAAAAAAAAATTAATTTGGCAGTGTATATACATAGTATAGACCTAGACCATGTAGACCACTCTACCATTTGTACAAACTAATATTCGTTTCTTTTTCAAGCTATGAATCTTTGCATATGTACAAATCTATATCATGGTGGCTTCGCAGCTTTGCCCCGTGAAGGCTTCTCTGACTAATCACTAGCTTTTTATGAACAGCCTGTACCAAGTTGCATCACATCTGTGCCATGTTCTTTTCATTTTTAATTATAGATTTATAGGTGCTCTGATGCATGTGCAAAGTTGGTGATATTTTTTTACAACTAAACCCTGATCAATACTTTCCAAATGCTCTCCTGGACTTATTTTCAAAGCTCCAGATGCTGTTCGTTCAGGTTTGTCCTCTAACAAACTCAGCGTTGTATTTCTGTTGAGCTCAACTCCGCACAGGTATGCTGCACTCAAATAATGTGATTTCTGATGGCAACTGACTGCACAGAACTAATTGTACTGCACTGGAGGTGAATACTGATGCAGTCACTACTTTTGATGTACTGAATAATGTAAATGAATTCCATTATAGTTCTAGGTTGTAACGCTACAAAATGGTCAAGGGAGGTAGATATTTAAGATTAAAGATCGCCTTTCTTAATCATTATATGACAAATCAATGAGCTAACTGTTTTTAAGGAGTTTGTCCTGTCTGCAGGCTTGCGTAACATCTGATCCATCAGAAACTTTGAAAGTTTTGGTTCACTTCAGACAAGGGCGAGTTTACAGGGGTTCTACAACTGAAACCTTTCCAAATGATGTCAAAACATACACAACCTCACAGGAAAACATCCACACGTACTGTATCCACACACACATACTCGCACACAAAACTTTGGCAGTCTTAGTGCATTGGCCCGCAATGTCTCTTAGGTACAGAAACAGAATAAAATCGATAGCAGTGTCGGATGAAAGGCCTCGAATAAATATTGCATGCTGGGCAAGTTTGTATGAAGAAGTAAATGTTGAAAAAAGGGTGGGGGTGTAATATGGGGGATAGACCAAGCTCTCGGTGTGAGTCAGTCGAGCAGATGCACTGGTGCACTGAGGGAGTGGCGAGAAGATGGGCTAGCAGAGCGCGGCCGAGGAAGAGGTCATCTGGAATGAAAGAGGTGCTTCTACCTGCTGCTACATCCAGTAAAAAAAAAAAAGAAGAAAAAAAAAACGCCTTGTACTTTGGGTAGGCTTGGGTAGTAATGCATGTCTGTGTTTCACTAAGGCTCCTGCTCTAAACACAAAGAAACTCTGGTCTATATGCATTACATCTGCTTGACTACACAAAGAAGAAAAAAGAGAAAAAGTTCATAGAGAAAAGGACTAGGTTAGACTGTCAATGAGGAGCTAATTAACACTTCAGTTTATGCTAAGTTGCATGGCTCAAGCACATATTTCTGCTAATAGCATGGTATTTTACAGTATGGTAACTATGGCAACATGTTATATGGAAGTATGCCTGGAAACAGCACTTTCATTAAAAAGTCAATATTGAATAATTTTATAATGGGCCAGTGCTTAGTTACTCTACTCAGCCACAGTTGTACAATATGCATTCCCTGAAGTATTTACTGTAGGTAAATGTTTACTACTAATATCTTACTTCTCACCATTTAGTGCATACACTTTTTCACATTGGTTACTACATAATCAGTGTTAAAAATGCAGGCACCCATCATGCACTACTGTATAAAAATCATAGTGATAATGTTTCTAACATGCCTATTCTATGTATATACTGTACCTGGTCTTTACACAAACACTGTTACCAATATTTTTTGGGGGAAAAATTTTCAAAAAGAAACATTTTCAAGAAAAATTATGCAAATCAATGATAGAGAAAATAGATATGTAAAACAAGGGAAAATTTAACTCTGCTAGCATTGCCTTGATGAAGGCATGATGGCAAGTAACTGCAAAACATATTAACAAAAAAATATAAAAAATAAATAAAACTTAACAAAACCCAACAAATCATAAAATGGTTGTTTTGTAGTTTTTTTTTCTGTGGTTTTGCTGTTGTGTTTGTGGTTTGGCTTCATCTTTAGTTTGTTAATGAGCTTTGCACATACTGGGCACAAAAAAAAAAAAAAAGATGATCTTTATCCACAACCATTCAAAATCCTCCATAAATTTACACCACTATGCATAAAACTACTGATTTGAATGACAGTGCCTTGTAAATATACAGTATGCATCCTTGACATTTGGAAGGAAACGGAAGGTCATCATTTGACGATAATTGCATATAAATCTTTTAAGGTTTGCTTTTAGACATCTTGGGTTTTTCTAATTGCCAGTCTACCAAAAAAGATCCTCGCAGCGGAAAAGAAAAAAGTTCCAGAAACGTGACACGGCTGGTAATTGTAATTCTCCCCCCCCCCCCCCCCCCCACTTAATTAGCCATGGATTCTTTGAAAAGGACGAGGGAGAAGGACACACATCTACTTATTACTGTCAAACACTGACACCCGGATAACTCGTCATTCTGTACTTAAATCAATTCACAGGAATATCAAGATGCAGTTGTAAAATATTTACATATTAATTATGTGTTCATGGAACAGCCGGGTTGAAACTAATTGTGGTTAAGAAATGCAGGATTTCTGATCAAGGGCAGCATATTTAAAAGGGTAAAAACACAAAATGAAATTTCTAATTCATGTAAGTGATCAGGCAAGTTGTCCTACATGTGCAACGTACAGGACAAATTTTTAACGACATGAAAATATGAATAACTTAATCACTAAGCATTACATTACAACAGCAGCAAGAACAACAACAACAACAAAACAGGGGTTGCATCATGATGCCAGGTATGATATGATGCCTGGCAGTCTATATAAAAATAAAACATGTGGTTTGATGCTTGCATCAACACATAAAAAAAGCACCTTCCCCTTCTGAAGAACAGCCATGGTAATCCTTTGAGAAATAAGATACTTTATGCAACTAGACTTGAAAAACCTGGCACCAACTCTGCCATTCTAAGACTAAAATGTCTACACGATGAGTGCTGCCTACAACATGGTCAATGGGAATGTACTAGTTGTGTACGACATGAAGATTGAGGCATATGTACAGGGTTTGGAAGAAATCCTCAGGTCTGGTTTCCAAAACAAGCACCTTTGGATGATGTACTCTCAATCCCCAAACCCTAGGTCACACTGAGCAACATTCCCACTACGTCAGCCAAAAAAATAAAAAGAAATAAAATTGTGAACACAGTAAGAACTTGTACAACTTTTTTGGACATGTTTAAAAAAAGCCTTGTTAATAATTTTTATTTCAATCTGATACAATGTAAAGTTGCCTCACTGGAGAAAAGGCTTCATTATAACATATAAAAAATAATACAGGCAGTTTAATGACAGGGAGGTAAGTGATTATTGTTATATCACATGGGATTTTAAATTAAACCAATCTTACCTGGATCCACTTGTCAGGAATAGCCATGGCCAGTCTGTAGTCGAAGCCACAGCCTCCCTCCTGCACAGGTCGACATAGCATGGGCATACCTGACACATCCTAAAAAAGATAATAAATAAAGAATAAGTAAAAATTTTAAAACATTTCTGCTATATGATCGCTGACACTTACCTCTTTTAAGTTTAAATACATTTTATCTAAAACAGTCTAGAAATTTCACTTCAACATGGTTCTTAGCTTTTGTTTGTTTTAACATTTATCTCATCCATTGTCGTTTCTAAATAATGGTAGTGCTCCTGTTTCACTTATTCTGTTACAAGCCCTCTTCTAACTGAGATTTACTCGTTCATTAAGTTGCAAATACCTGCATAGTTTTGATCCCTACTCCTTGCTGTTTCCCTACTGTTCACTTGACTGTTTGGTGTAAATGGATTGGCTAGCATAGCAGAGTGAGAGGTTCTTTTGTTAAAAAATTAGGCTTCCCATGGTTTCTACTGGATACCTACTTTTTCTTCCAAATATAGGGTCACAGGAGTGGGAAGTTTTTACTTTCATGCAGGCAGGAGCGGCATCAAATATAAAGCTTGCAGGCCAAAACAGACACATTCATTAACATAAGAGCGCATAGGGTGCTTGAATGGTGCTATGTGATGCTTTTACAGCAGCCACTCACTCACTCACTTATCAATCGTCTATACCATTTTTTTTTCTCACAAGGTCACAGGGGCCTGGAGCCTATCCCAGAAGTCTTAAAACATGAGGTGGGGTACACCCTGAACAGGGTTCCAATCCATAACAGGGCACACACGTACACACACACTACGGGCAATTTAGGGAATGCCAATTAGCCTAATCTGCATGTCTTTGGACTGTGGGAGGAAACCCACCAAGAACGGGGAGAACATGCACATAGAGGTGGGATTCGAACCCGGACCGTGGAGGTGCAAGGCGACAATGCTAACCGCTAAGCCACTGTGTCGCCCTAAGCACTCACTCATCCATCCTGATTTTAGCTGCTGTGGATAAATTAATAATTTGGCTACATTTTAGGAGAAAGAACCAGAAGTTCATTAGAAAATATCTGCAGCAGGTACAAAGAAAATGATAACTGCACAGGACTGGATTAGACAGAAATTCCTTATGAAACATATATATACTAAGAATTCCTTGTGGAACACGAGTATACTCATGAAGAAAAGAAACAATGCACTATAAAAATACATAAAAGATTGTACTGTCACAGAAAACCTGAAATCTAATTAATAATTTTGTTTGCCGCGTTACATTAATAACACAGGTAAGGAAAAAGTACCACCATGCTCAGTAGAGTGTTATTTTATAGTGGATAACCTAACTGACATCACCTTTAGGGGCGGGTGCATGAAAATTGCCACATGATTATGTCCAGCTAACGTGTCTCAGTATAAAATTTAAGGAAAACATTCTGATTGTGCATTTTTTACACAATGCTAGAAAAGAGAGGGCCATTCAAAGGCTTTGGTGCAATGCAAGCCAACATCATTTGCAGATTCCGAACAAATGTTTTCACTTCTGAATGCCCTAGGTCTGGAGGGACAACGCCAAGAGACAACTGACTAATTCGATGGCGTCATTTGAGAAATGGTTCCAAAAATGCTGTCATAATAATGCTGCTTCTGTTGTACTCCACTCTTCAACGACATTATGCTGCAGCTGGACTTGCTGACTTGCCATACAAGGAGGCGTATCTCTGACTGAATTTTCAATCAATTGACTGAATTTTAACTTCCTGGTATTAATGGACACAGATTTTTGCATAAATTTAAAGTTTCATTTTTATTTGACAGAAATACATTCTGTAAGAAATGTATATGTGCAATGTATATGTGTAAATGCTTTATGCTTCTGGCTACCTTTTTTGCATACTGTTCTACCAGATATTAGCTTAATGTTACTTGCTCATCATATGCTAGTATCCCAGTCATCAGTACAAATAGACAGGAGCAGCAAATCATTGCTTCTAGCAATATACCCGGAAATTAATTACAACGTCTTTCATCTCCAGCCCTGCTCTATTATAAAAAATAAAAAAAAATCCATAAATGTAAACCATTTTGAATTTGCTTCTGAAACTTTAATCAGTGCATCTGAGAACAGTCTCATCAAAGTTATTGCTTGCTTTTCTATTCCTTAACTTTGCATGAATTCTTAAACCCTCCTGCTGCAATATCAGTGCTGTCAAGAATTTCTTTCTAATCTTAGAGGCTAAACTTATGTCTTCATCTCAACTCTTGATCATATTCTACAGTATATCTCTGACATACTTACTTGACCAGATGGTCCCATTAAAAATGAGACCTGCTTCTGGTGAGCTTTTAAAAACTTTGTGGATTTAAAACGTGATTGGCATCATGAGCACCTTTATGAGAAATCTGACCTGAGTATTCCAAGAAGTTCAAAACTGTTGATTACACATTTCTTCTGTCTTTAACGGTACTAGATGTAAGCCAACACCTCTTTTTGTTTATATCGCCACTCTTAAGTTTTTCATCAACCCTTCTATTTTTCGATTTTTCCCACTTATATTACAAAAGTGACAAAGTATATAAGCAGTACCCTTAGTCCATTCCGCACCTGATTATAATCTCTTTATAAACACACCTCTATCAGTCTTTCCTCCCAATAATGTTGTTCTCATATCTCAACTTACAGTATGTACACAGATCTAATTAATCATTCTACACATTTAATCTTACTTCTAATATATCTATTAGGAAATATTTTCAGTCATCTGTGCTCTTATATGTGTCATTATCAACCATTTGGTTATGGTTCTGTTCCTACCTCTTAGAAAAGTGCCAAACCTGAAACCTTATTGACCTATTTCCTACCTAGTCTTCACAGCCAAATTGTTGAAAATGTCTGCAGCCTCTTAACTGTAATCTTTCTTAATCAATAACAATTTTTATGAACCATTTTCAAAAGGGGTTTTGTACACTTCACAGCACTAAGACCACACCTTTATGGACCCTTAATGACCTCTTCAGTTCTATTGTTTCTGCATTTTTCCCTATCTTTCTTAACATCAGGTTTCTCCTACTTATTTACTTTTGAAATTACTGACACAGATTTTGTGCAATTTGATGCTTCATTATTAAATTATATCACCTTGATGTCATGATTAAGCACAAACCTTTTACTGAATTAAGTGAGCAAGGTATTCCACAGGGATCCAGTTTTAGTCCAACCCTTTTCATTAATTAGGTTTGTCTCAACTCAAAACCTTCACCACCACATTTTTTCCTGTTATGTTTATTTGTGTGTTCAGCAAATCTACCACTTCACTGACACTTTGTCACCTAACTATTCACTGGATGAACTTGAATCCTATGCTGGATTGTTGTTGGGTGCTTTCTTAACATTACAGCCTGATTGCGACTCTTTCTTCATTGTAATTCCTGATTAAAGTATATCATGCCTTTAGAATTAAACAGCTAAAATTCTAAAAACGGACTCATATTTTAGCAATTACATGCATGCCTCTTGTTTTAGTTTTTTAAGTCAAACTCATTCTTGAAGATTTATGATAAATATCTATGGACCCATACTTAGTAGAGTTTCTCCATCTACTGTACATTCTTTTTTTCCCCTTAACTCAGAGTGGTAGTGACAACATGATACCCACAGTGTATCCGTCATCTCTCCCATCTTGTACTTCGACTGATTGTGAAACAAATCATACTGAACACTTTTTATGAACATTATATTGGGAAGGGCGTCCCTTTGCTCTAAAAACAGACCCAACGCTTCATGGCACAGATTTCAAGCAATATTGAAAATGTTGAAATGTTCTTTTGAGGTTCTGGTACATGTTATGATATTGCAATCTCTTGTTCTACCAACTAATAGATGTTCTCTTGGAATAGGATCTAGGAACTGGGAAGGGTGTTGAATACCTCTGAACTTATTTTCATGTGAAACCAGTTTGCAATGACTATGGCTTTGTGTCAGGGTGCGTTATCATGTTGTCAAGTGGTCATTAGGAGACGTGTAAATAGTGGCCATGAAGAAATACACATGGTCAGCAACAGTACTCAAACAGACTGTGGCATTCAAGCAATGATTGATTGGTATTAACAAGCCCAACGTGTGCCAAGAGGGCATCCCTCATGCCATTAAATACCCTTCACCAGCCTGTTGTTCATGTTGTTGGTGCCAAATACTGACCATACCAACTGTGTGCCTCAGCAGAAGCCAAAATTTATCTTACCAGGCTACGTTTTCTAGTCTGCATCTGTCTATTTCTGATGAGTCTGTGCTCAGCTTTCTGTTCCTGGCTGACAGAAGTGGAACCCGACATGGTTTTCTGCTGTTGAGACCATCTACCTTAACGCCTGACATGTTGTGCATCCTGATTATGTTTTTCTGCTTACCACAATAGTACAGAATGGTAATCTGAGATACTGTACGCTTCCTGTCAGCTCTAACCCGTCTGAATTTTCTCATCACCTTGGTGTTTCCATCCACGGAACTGCCGCAGACTAGACAAGTTCTTATTGTACAATTCTCAGTAAATTCTTGAGACTTGAGATGTGAGTGCATGAAAATCCCATGATTTTAGCATACTCCGACATATTTAAGCCAGTTCATCTGGGACCAACAAACACACCACAAACAAAATCAAAGAGATCACATTTTTACCCTCGTTGTGATGATTGATGTGAAATGGCTGGCTTGTATCAGCAAGACTCTATGCATCAAACTGCTGCCACACGATTGGCTGATTAGATAACTGCATGAATGCGTAGGTCTACATTAACATTTATGGCATTTGGCAGACGCCCTTATCCAGAGCGAGTTACGGATGTGCTTTGAAGTCTCTATCAATAAATACATCTCAATACTGGTTCACTGAGTCACGGACTAAGAAGTCTACAGTATAAACTCTTTTAGGGATGCAATATATTTTAAAAAAAGCATGCAGAACACATTTTTATTTAGGTGTTAATTTAAATACCTCATAGAGCGGTGGTTTATAGTTGTTGTATGAAGACTGGCAATGAATTGTTCGGACATCTAGAGGAAGTTAATTTTACCACCTCGGTGCTAAAATGCAAAAGAGTCTTAACATATGCCTTCCTTGTATCCTGAGATATAGTGGGATAATTCAAGCAGTGTTAAGGAATCAGAAGGAACATTGTGCAGTGTGGGGAGTGATAAGTGCTTTGAGGCAAATTGGTGCTGGTCTATTTTTGGCTTTGTAAGTAATCAACAGTGGTTTAAATCTGTGGGAAGCTAGAGGTAACCAGTGGAGGGAGCAATGCAATTGGGTGGACTAAAAATGATTGACATGAGCATATAAGATTGGCAACGTTAGAGAAAAAGGATAGTTGATTGTACATGGATAATCTGAGATAAGTTGAGCTGACCAGGGAGATCACAAGAGCTTAATGGGAGTGATGAACCACCTGGGGTAAACCACAGTTCAGTCTTGCCTTGATTAACTTTGAGCTGATGAGGTGCCTACCACAGTGAGATGTCTACCAGAGCTGAGATATGAGCAGAAATATGAGCTTCTAAAAGAGGATCGGTGTTATGAGAACCCGTGTGAGGATATGACATCATCAAGAGATCAAGTATAGATAACGAACACAAGAGGACCAAGTTTTGAGCCGGGTGGGACACCCAGGTTGAGGCAGATGTACCACAAATTCCATGAACAGTTTCATGACCAGACAAAGGGCAAGGAAGACTGATATCACTTTGGCTGGCACAGCATCATGCAAATTTTCAGTGATTTCACAGACTGCATTTTGCGCAATGTGTTACTTACAGACTGTTTAGGATCCTAGAGGCTGTTTTTGAGAGATAGAGAGACAGTTGACTATACAATGGGCTTGAGGAATTTACAAAGAAAACAGAAAAGTGATGCTGGTCAGTTGTTGTTAATGTGTTCGGGATCCAGAGTGGATTTCTTTGAAAGTGGAACAGTGCTTGTTCTCTTGAACGCAGTTGGTACACAACCAGATGTTGTGGAGCTATCGATGATAATACTGAAGGGAGGCAGTCTTGTGAGATGAGTCTTGTATGCAATGGCCAGGTGGCACGATTGCAAAACTAAATGACTTGCAGGATGTCTTCTTTTGCTAGATTAGGAAAATGTGCCAGTAAAAGAGAAAAAGGAATCCTGAGTTTGTTGTGTAGGAGTTGGGTTAAGAGTGTGGGTTGGCACATTTTTAAGTCTTGCTATTATTAAAGGTGACAAAGGCTTCAGCAGTCAGGGAGGACAGAAAAGAAAGAAGTGTAACTGCATGGAATTTAAAGGATATGAGAGGTATGAAGCACCATTTCAGAAAAACAACAGCCATCCTGTACCACCACCCCTGCCAGTTTCTCCCAGAGTGTGTGAGATAGCACAAGCACAGGATAGAGCAGCCAGTGTTGCGGAGTTCTGTGGGAAACCAGGTCTCACTTAGTGCCAAAAAGTCAAGAGAGTAATTGGAATCTAAAGCTGAGATGAAATCAGATTTCTTTATAGCAGACTGGCAGTTCCCATCCCACCTACGACTGCTGTTTAAGACTGAGACAACAGTGGAGAGTAGGTGAGGTTACTGACAGCTCGGCCTCTGGATTGTGAATGAGAGCGTCTGTGCGATATGATGAGACAGAGAGGTTCGAGGTAGATGACTGCAGCCTAGTCAGGAGTTAGATCTGAGTTTCAGTTATTGATTTGTTTGTATTATCATTGATAATTATTACATATTATTATTATTATTATTATTATTAATAATATATGGCAGAGTTATGAAAAACATATTATTTTACTTCATTTTTCATCAAGCCAGCCCATTAATCAGTTTAAACTAAAGGTTTTTGTACGTCATTGTAAAATAAAAATAAAGCAAGCAATTTAGTCAAGTTCATAAACCAATGAGCTACTATCTCAACAAGGTATCGTTGACTAATTATAAAAATACACAGAGAGAAGTAAGTTAAACAAGCAAGTGTGTTCTTAGATAGTAGGACTCCGCAGCACAGATTTAATGTTCTCTGCTCGTTTGGCTCTGTAGGTTAATTCGTTCTGTGCAAACATAGGAAAAAGTAGCTCTGCTGACAAGAAGGTTAGCGAACTGAGAAGAGGAGCATTGTTGGAATTTAGGATGAAAGTACTGTTTTCTGTGAAGAGTAATGAGAAAAAAACACCAACACTGCACTGCATTAACTTTGGTACTGGGGTATGAACAGTGAAAAAAAGCAATAAAAGAAGTTTACTGCATACATAGTTGACCAAAACATGGTGTTGGTGCTAAAAAGTCTCAATTTGGTAAAAAAAAAAAAAAAAAAGTGAATTTTCAGATAGGATTATGACACCATTTTTCATAATACTTAATGTTTCTTATCTCCTGATCCATGCTTAAATTTTTTGTAAATATGGATACACATTAATATTTTTAATAGATAAAAATAAACATATTTGTGTACAATTTACAATTCAAATCACTTGTTACAATACAATTTCATTCACTTTTATGTAGTGTCTGTAACTTTTTGAAATTTAAATCTATCAATGATCTTGATTGTCATTCAGGTGGCCAATTTAGATTTTACATGAAAAGACATAAACCTGAACAAGTGTATTATTGTAAATTGCAAAATTGTTAAGACATTGCAAAATGAAGTTGACATGGTTACGGACACTACACCGCTTTGGCTTTTTAAGATTTTAATTTAAAAAAAAAAAGATTTAAGCAACAATTTTTATGGGTCATAAGATTCTAAAATCTCATCTACTAAGATTTATTTCTACTCATGAAGAAATATGAATAACTTGCATTTAAATTATTATAGTTTGAAGCAAGACAATAATATGCATAAAAATTGTCATTTTGAGGGCACATATAAAATCATCTCTCCAAAACGGCTCAAGTTAGCAACTTGAAATTTTTAGGGAAGCAAGATTGGTCACTTCCATGTTGCATAAACTTCAGAAGTAGCTTCTTTTGCACACACACATTCTCTATTATGTATAACATAAAAGATAAACTCAGCACCAATACTGTGTTTCGGCTGGATGTAATCCAAAAATTTATAATAAGTAATATTCATTTGTTTAATTACATATTAAACACAAAAATGAGAATACCTCAGCTATAGTTATGCAGTCCGCATACAGGGTGTGAAGAATATGGTTAGCTAGCATGAGGTAGACTAGCGAGTCCTCGTCAACATGAAGCCCAAAGTACTCGGAGTATGAGCCTGAAAATCCTGAACCTGAGTTTAAAAGAATTTTAAAAATGAGACACAAATAGAGTAACATTAAGTTTTGTATAGTTCATCCACATCATGTATATTTGCCTAATTTACTTTTTTAATATTTAAAGAGCTATTAAAGGTAAAAAAAAAAAAAAAAAAAGCTTCTCAATAGTACATTACACTAATCTGTATGAATGAAACATTTTTTTTGCAGACATACCAACACCATGATGGTGGTAGAGCATGGAGGTGATCCCATCAAACCTAAATCCGTCAAACTGGTATTCTTCCATCCACCAGCGCAGATTGGATAAGAGGAAACGCAGCACCTCCCAGCTAGAATACACACACACATACACATAATTCTTCTAGGCATAAAGCTCCATTCTGGGAATAAAAACTATGTGCCTGAAAATTCTAAACTCAAGGTTCCTAGCTCATGTTTTTGTATGAGCAATTGCAAAATTGACTCTCAAAATGATTGGCACCATAAGCCATGCAACATTTCTCCCTCTGAGACCTACTAAAAAGGACACATTTTCAGCATGTCATTTTGGGTAAAGAGAGCAGGCACTACAGTCCCAGATTTCCTGGCTATATAATCAATAGAACTGATATCATTAACCTATGCACTGTAATCATTTGTTGCATATACATGGTTATGCTGTGTTGAAACAAGATGATACACATACAATACCGTACATTCAGAACCCCCCCCCCCTTTTTTTTTACACATTTATACACTAATCTAAAAATCCCTCTTGCTTTATTTTGGATATGGATTTCCAGCTACTGTCATGGTAGAAGCTGAGCTTTTACTGCAGTCTAAATTATTTAGGACTTTTTAAAAGTTTTTCCCAAATATGCTTTTGTGCAGATAATGTGTTCATTTTTCTCTTAATCCAAACAAGCTTCCCTGATGCTGAAAAACATCCCTCAGGATGACGCTACTATGACCATGCTGTGCCGTAGAGAATGAACAAGCCAGGTGATGAGTGGTGCTTGGTTTCCTCTAGATAAAGACAATCAAATCAGGTTTCCTCAGGCCTGAGAGTCATTTAGATGCCTTTTGGCAAAATCCAAGAGAGCACTCATGCACCTTTTACCTAGGAGTGACTTCCATTTGGCCACTCTGCCATAACGACCAGAATGGTACAGTGCCACTGAGATTATGGTGCTTCTACAGTTCTGCCTGAGTACACAGTGTGATGAAAATCCAAACGGATAAAGGCTTTCTCCCATTTGCTTAGTTTGGCTGGTTGGCCAGCCAAAGAAAAAGTCTGTATAGCTCTAAATAACAGTCAAGAAACTGTTTAATGCCTTTTCCTTTTAAGAAGACAGTTAAAGCTGGCAAAGTTTTTGGTACCTTTGTCTAAATCTAGCTTGGGATCGCTCTGATCTCATGGCTTGTGAATATGCATTTGTCATCCATCAGCTGATTATAACACTTTCATATTATGAGCATTCCCTAATGTCCTCAGTGGAAAAGTGAAAGAGTTATATTGTGGCATCCTAAGCAACAGTAAATGCAGAAATGAAATTTTGCTGAGCTATGCAACTTCTATCAAGTACCTCAATCATTATGTGTAGAATATACACACACACATGCAAGAGATATACAGTATAGAACGCTAGTGTGTTTTTTTTTTTTTTTTAATATATGCATGCACTTATATTTGTTAAATTTCCGGGGAAGTAAATTTTTGTTGCAGGAGGGGGAGGTGGGTTGGGGAACGGACTTAGTTCTTAATGTCTAGCAACTCCCCTGCTTGGCATGAGTAAATGAAAATCCTAGGAGGACAAAATAATCCACATAGTAGCACCGTATCCAGTGATGGTTGGATCCCGTCTGCAGGTACTTGTGACTAACCGTTTTGAGAATCCTCCACGCCTTCTTTCTCCATGAGTAATCCCTGAGTAATGGCAATGTTGCCATAGAAACGGAGCTAAAATGCGATGGCCAGGGTCCTTCACTGTTATGCATGATGCACATAAAACAGGTTAAAGTATCTCATCCATATAAGCATAGCAAATTAAGAGGTCCTTAATGTTTTCTCGGCTGTAAATTGTGGCCATTTGGAGTCTTAATGCCGTCCTTGACTGTTCATTTTAAAGCATGACATCTATAATTTAGTGCTTGAAATATTAAGTCGGGTTCTGCGTCTCTTAAAATGTGTTCAATGATGTGGGATCTCAAACCTTTGGCAAAAACTCGACAAAGGTGCCAGGTACCAGAAAGTGATAAAAATATAACAATGCAGCATCTTTTCAATTATCCGACTTTCACGATCCCACCTGCAAGTCTGCAGAGCCATTGTCAGGGATCAGATATTATTAATACAATATCAGATGCCTCAAACCATCATCTAGAGTCATGTGCTGCATCGTCGCCTCAGCATACAGCGGACTCAGCATTTTCTGACTTGCTGAGCTAGTCAGGTACATTCATGTATGTTAAATCAAATATATGGATACAAGTATACTGGGAAGGCTCGAATTCTTCCCTCTACCAATCTACACAACCGCACACATCGTTCAGTTCATTTGTGCTTTCTACAATTGGTCCTGCTTTGGGGGGGCAGAGTGCTACTGGGAGAGATTGCCATTTGCTGAAACTGCTGATGTAGATATCCCTGATGCACTTTTATAAAAGAAGGTGTGAACAGCGAGTTCCCATTCCCCCAGCGAGGGGCCTGAAGTGATCCGATAAGCATGGAGCTGAAGTGGCCACCGGCCGGTGTGTGATGAATAGATTAGCCTCTGTCTGACACCACACAAAGAGCGGGTGTACACCGTGTTCTCAAGAGAGTGAGGGAATAGCTACGGTGAGCAGTGGACCCGCTACAAAACCACACCACTGCATTACAGCCTAAAGCATGGCTATTAATCAATAGAGCAGCTTTCTGCAGAGACCAAGTGGCCCTCTTAAAGGCCGGGAAACACTCGATGGTATTACTTTTACTTCCAAAAATTGATTGCCATTAAATGGCTCCATTTTTACCAAAAATAAATAAATAAATAAAATCAATACCAGGTGGTTGAATCTCAACTTCCCACTACCAATGAGAACGTAGTTAAGACAGACTACCATGGATTATTTAGGATTTTTGTGCAACCAAGATTGCCAATAAGAAGCAAAAAGAAACAAGACTGGGGCCGATTTCTTCCTTAGCCCAGAGCAAAAAATTCATGCATCTATCAGGGACGGTTGTGACTGGTAATTAAACACCCCACAGATTTAATGTGCACTGGTCCTAATATTCTTTAGGCCCACTTTGCTATCAGATCCATAACGTCATCAAAAACACTAAGACACAGAGAGAGAGAGAGAGAGACACAGAGCGAGAGAGAGACAGAGAGAGAGAGAGAGAGAGCACATACAATGCAGTTGTGTGTGTAAAGAACAAAAATGTATACACACACACATACATACATAGATACAGTACTGTGCAAAAGTCTTAGACTCCATATTATCTGTAGTACAAATTTTGTTATACAAGTTTATTATGTCTGCATTATTTATGTGCAAGACCATTCCCAACAAACATACACTAACATTAATAAATAACATTACAGAAGAAAGCGACATATTACATGACAGATGAGTTTTCAGACGAAAAAAAAAAATCAATAATGTAGACTCCTGGGTTTTGCATGAAGATAGACAGGAGTAAAACCTAAACAGCTGTTTTATTTACAGTACTGTGCAAAAGTCTTGGGAACATCCAAACAAAAGCCATAGGCAATGATGCTTTTGAAAACATTTCTACATTAAAAGAAACTTTTGTAAAAAGCACTAAGTAATAACATAAACAATAAGCGGTCAATATTTGGTGTGGAAACTCTTTGCTTGAACATAAGCGGTAGTGTTAGATACAGATTTGTGGAGTATTCTATGTAAAACAGCTGTTAGGTTTTACTGAGCATGCTGGAGAATATGAGTTCTTTTGGTAACTTCGTCACACTCGCTCCTTTCTATTTTCATGCAAAACCCGGGAGCCTACATATTTTTTTTTTCCCATCTGAAAACTGGTCTGCCATGTAATATGTCGCTTTTTTTCTTTTACACGCATACAAATATTCTTCTGTAATGTCATTTATTCATTAATTGTAGTGTATCTTTGTAGAGAATGGTCTTGTACATAATAATGCAGACATAATAAACTTATATAACAAAATTTGTACTACAGATAATATGGAGCCTAAGACTTTTACACACACACACACACATATATATATATATATATATAAATAAAATTTTGTAACCCTCCAAGCTGTTCTGTAAAAATAAATAAATAAATAACCTGACTTTCTCAGCCTCAGAAACTATCACCTGACACTGCTTCAGAATCTTTAACACTGCAATCTGATTGGCTCACTTCTATGCGTTTATGTCTGTACACCAAAGGAAAAAAATTTTTTAATGCTGTGAACTTTTTAGATAGAAAAAGAAGCCGATGGCATCATGTATTCAGAAATATTGGAGCGTCAAGTAAACATGAATAGTTAATGTTAGTCAAAAGGCTTGTAGTGAATATCGGTTACAGTATGTTTAATAAAAAATCAGGCTTATCAAGTCCCACTTATGTGACTAACTATACTGCTTACTTACGCAACGTGATTAATGCCAAGTGAAGTGATGCAAAGAATGTAAAAGTGAGACAATTCCTTTGTAAAAACTTACTGCTGTAAAAGCTAAACAACAAAAATGGCAACAGACATAACTGTTTCCACACAGGGATAAAAATCTCTCTAGAAATCTATTCCAGGCTTGCAAAGAAATATAAGCAATAAATACGCTTGTCTTTTACCATTTTGTACCTTCATGAGTCAAAGGGAAACTGTTCTGAAAAAGGTTTTCATGATTTTACTGGGTCAAAGGCTGCACTAAAGTCTAACAGAATGAGGATACCGAGGGCACCAGAGTCAGCCGAGAGCAGATCATTAGTGACAGCAGCTGTCTCAGCGCGATGCAGGAGACGAAAAAATCAGACTCAAAGAGGTTGTTAGACGGAAGGTAATTCTGCAGTTCTTTGGCCGTCAATTTATTTTTAGCAGTTTGGATAAAAACCGAAGGTTAGAAATAAGTCTATTCTTTGATTGTTAAAGAACCAAAAGAAAATTGTTGTCACGACAACAATTTTAGGGACAGAGGTACAGACCCCGATTCAAGGAATTTAAGGATGAGGTGGAAGACGGAGCAGAGAATAATCGATTAGCAGGTCTTAACGCCAGGTCTTGAGTTCAGGTCAAGATGAAACTGGCTGGCTAAAGAATTAGATTTAGTAATAGTGGTTCAAGGGCCACTCTGAGTAGTAAACAGGAAATGAAGGAACAAATGTTGGTAGACTGGACTTAATTTTTATCATTAATGGAAGGATAGAAAAAGCTTCATAATGGACCAGTGAGTAAGAGGTGATTTAGACAGCTTTTAGTGGAAAAAAGGTTCTGAGCTCACTCTGCTCTTGTTGATAACGAAGACGGTCTAAGACATACGAGTAGCATTATTGTATTATTTAAGCAAATTTCTGCAGTTGAACGATCACAGCGTGACCAAAACGGACTAACTGACTCATTCATTTGCTTAATCTGGAGCCTACATTGAGTGTAAGGCGGTAAGACAACCTGGAAGGGACATCAGTCTGTCACAGGGCATCAAGTACTCTCACATTCATACACTTTATCTGAGCTGATTCTCCTACTGGCATATTATTTGAACGTGGTAGGAAACCGGAAACCCCTGGAGAACCCCATGTGGACACATGGAGTGTGTGCAACCCTCCGAAAAGACAGCAAACTGAGCTTAGGGTCAAACGAGGGACCCTGGGGCTGTAAGGCAGCAACACTACCGTCTGTGCCACCGTTCTGCCCATTTTACTTAATATTATTTTTACCACCTGTTCCATATGTATTTGGACAGTGACAAATTGTTCTCTACTAAAATATTAAAATAATCTACATAGTGTAAAAAATAATTCATGCCAGGTGCTCGAAAAGATTACTGACTCTCCACCACCACCCAACAAGTCTTTTCCTCCTAATTAATTATCCTCCCTTTTTTAAATGATGGCATTAAGTGTGTTTAATAAATGACTCTACTGTACATTCTACAAAATTCGACAAACTACAAACTATGCCTGGCACGTCACATAACATGCTCTAAGGTCTGTTTCAGTTACATTCAGCTAAAACAGCAGCATCAACACCAGCGCCTTATTTGCATCCTGTGTCCCTGAAGTAGTGACTCCACCCTGGCTAACCCAGCCTGAGTCTGGGTGAGAACTGATTGAAATCCCAAGATCCTCAACATAACAGTCAACCAGCAGATAAGAACAAATAAATTTACCACCTTGACAGGTCATTTCACAAGAGGCGTAACGGTGAAACGACGGCACTTGACAGGCTGAGGGATGGCGAACAGCCGGGCCTTGTGGGAAACGATGACTGAGGCGTCTCATTTCACGCTTCTCACGCGCCGCTCCTGGAGTGCTGGCAAAACGGTTTTCTCGCCCATTCAATAAGAGACAGGCATGGCGGATTAATGTTTATTGCTTAAGGGATGAATCATGCTAGGGCAAAACGATGTGACATGTGCCATCCCAGTGTCATTTTTGTGCCATAAAGAGATTTCTAGATGCAGCGCAAAACTGTCAAAATTAGCATTCTCTATTGACACCCAGATGTGCCTCCTGCTGATTTCAGGCATTTGTCTCAATAGAAAGTTTATTAAGTCACCTAGAGAGCCATAGTGTGGGGGGATGTGCAATACATGTTAATATAATAAATGTTCTGAACAAGATTTTTTTTTCTTTAAATGAGGAGGGTGTCTTGAGCATGTTATATTACACAAAGAGACACCGCATGAAGCCTCCCCAGACTTGCTACTGGAAATCATTCACAATGTTGCCACATGATCCAATAATACTTGTTAAGAGGATCAACCATGACCACGGTGATGCCATTATAATGGCACCTTATTGTCTTCATACAGTAATATAATACCAATGTATTCAAATAACCTTCTACACATAAAACAAAATGAACCAACAGAACAGAGAAACATGAAAACAAAACTAAAAAGTCAGTCATCTGAAATCATATATTTGAAGTAGACTATGTTCGGCCAGTCAGACAGGGCACAGTCCACCATGTTAGCCAAGGGGGTGAAAACAAAACAGGCCTCGAGCTCTAATTTACTTGCTTTCACATAGTGTTCATGCACGGCTTTGAGAAAGCCTATTACAAGAAGCATAGCAACTAAGCTTATGCCTTTGGGCTGGTTACCTCATCATTAAAAGGAGGAATTTCTCAAGAATTCACATAAATGTATTTTCATACAAATGCTGATAAGCAGGGTTGGCTGTGTTGTGAATGCTTTGCATTTTCCACTTTCTAACACTCCCGGGGTTACGTCCATGTGCTAACCCATCAGCCTGAAGACTGCCACAATGACCTACTTGCTGCATTGACTTTCAGTAACGGTTTAACATTAGCTAGAGCAGAACCGATCCATCAACCCCTGACCAAGTTCCACAGAGACTCGATATTCTATCCTACCTGCTATGATTGTGCATTTTTTACTGAACAAACACTCGAGTATTTGAGGAAATTTAGTTTTTTTTGTTTTATGTATATTTTATGGAATCCACAGTGAGCCTTTAGGGTCCTGACTGGCACAACATAAAAAGATTTGCCCTGGTGTTGGGAAAGCATATCCCGAGGATGCAACAGTCATTCCCAGCTTGGATTCCAAGAGAGCCAAACAGGCTCTGGGTAAGTGGTATAATTGGGTGAAATTACATTACTTTGCCTTCAGTTAATACTGCCAGTCCAATAAACACTAGTAAGCATTTGTGAGCTCAGGTATGCAAAAGAGGGTGGACAGTGATAACTTGGGCTTGTTAGACTTCTCATCAGAAGGTCATAAGTGCAAATCCCAGCAGCGCCAAGCTGCTACTCCCTAATCTTCAATAGCTCAGTTGTATAAATGAGATAAATGTAAGATGTTCTGGATAAAAACATCTGTCAAATACCTTAAAATGCAAATGTGGTCTCAGTGAGAACTTATTTGCATATGAGTAGAATCCTACTGTATATTCTGTGATGTTAAAATATACACCTTCTATATAGCTGCACTTCATACTGTAGGATTACAATTACTGACTTCAGCGCATCTCTTGCCCTGTACAACACACACACCAAGTTACCACAACCATATCAGGGTCAGTGATAATGGACAGTCACCTAGCAGTGAGAATGATTGTCCACCCAAAATGTATCTGATTAGTGGTGGTCCTGGTCCAATGATTGGTGGTTCGGAGAGGGAAGAGTTAAAAAAAAACTGGTTTTTATTAAACATGAAACATGCAGCTGAAAATCCAAAAGTAGAGATTCATAATGTGGACCAACTGACAATAACCCTACTTTGTTTGTTTGTTAATCATTTATAAGTTAAAAGTGAATCAATGGTTACATTTGGTAACAAAATGTTGATAATGTATAATCATGATGTAATGAAAATATCATAATTCATCATAAAGTCATGTAGTATAGTATAAAACCTTTAAAACTACTAAATAACTGTAATATTTATAAATAATTGTAAAAGAAATTTAATAACCATTTCATAATCAAGTGAAGTCAAGTGAATTATATGGCACATTTATTCATCTGCAATAAATTGTAATGTTTCCTCACATCACTGCTGCCATGACAACAAGCACAAACGCTAAAAATGAGAGCATTAACTTAAGTTAATTATCCGTCCATCAGCTATGCCGCTTATCCTGGTTAGGGTTGCGGGGGACCTGGGACCTCTCCCACGAAATCAAACACACACTTACACGCTTACATACACTACAGGCAATTTGGAAATGCCATTCGCCATACACCACATGTCTTTAGGCAAGCACAGGGAAAATGTGCAACCTCCGCACTGAGAGCAGAGGTGAGATTCGAACCCTCAGCCCTGGAGGTGTGACCCAATAAGTAAAAACCACTAACCCAGCATGCCACCTTAATTAATGAATTATATATTTTGTTTTGCAATGTAGTATGGAAACACGTCTTAATCAACTGCAAAAACACACAGATACATTACAGTTTGAAAACTTTCATTACAAATAAAGACAATGTCTTGAAATTTGTATATTAATTTGGAATTAAAATCATCTATATACAGTATCATTACCAAAATAAGGTTGTAATTTTGATTTATAGCGTCTTAATTTACCTCTAATAAGTAAACTTGTAACATACTAATGTAAATGATGCTTTTAATGATGACATTTAAATATTTGACCATAGATATGATATCTTAAATATTATTATAATTGCTAATACATACAGCTGGTTTATAATTATTCAGAAGTCAAAGTATTACAACAAGATTTGTTATCAAGGAATTATTTTGGAGCTATACGAGTTATTATTAACAACTGGAAAATTGCTTACTATGAATTACTACAAATATTAAAAATACCCTTTAAATCATTTACGAATATAGACTGCATGAAATGTGTTACCAAAAACTGCAGTGTGCTCAGAAGAATTTTGGAAAAACAGAGTGTTTTGGGCAAAAGTCCCTCATCACCGCATACTCGTACATCAAGTACTGTATGTCTTTTATCCTGTATAGGGATGTGCCGGGCCTGGGACCTATCCCAGGAAATCAAACACATGCTTACACACCTAACCATACACTTCAGACAATTTGGAAATGTCAATCTCCCCACACCACATGTATTTTGGTTGTGGAAGGAAACCAGAGAGAACTGGGAGAACTCCACACAGAGCAGAGCTGCGATTCAAACCCCTGGTACCCTGGAGGTGCTCGGCAATAGCACTAACCACTAACAGTCTATACGGGCCTTAATTAATGAATTATAATTTATTTAGTTTTGCAATGAGATATGAATTTATGTATAGTGTCTTACAATTTATCTTTTTTAATTGAACATTTAACATACTTACTTACATGATGCACAGAGTGATGCCACTTAAATATTCATGACAATGAGCATACATTTGCTCATACATACATTGTATTTATAATTATTCAGAAGTCAATTATTAGTTAAAACATATATGCAATACACTACAAAAAATTGTAATCTTGCATCACAACAGATTTGTGATTTGGAATTACTTTGGAGATATAGTACGTATTAATAACAATTGGGATATTGCTTACAAGGAATTATTATCATCTTACAAAGTATAATAAAACAGTTTAAAATGAATACAGTCTGAAGAATTTCTGAAAAATAGGGTGTTTTGAACAAAAGTCCATCATCAGCTGTGCTCGCAAATAGGTTGTCGCGCTGAAGGAGGTGAAATCCCCTCATTGTATGGGGTTTTATAGTTTGGAGAGTGCAGATGAGGTCTTCTCAAGTTTCCTCACATCACTGCTGCCATGACAACAAGCACAAACGCTAAAAATGAGGGCATTAACTTAAGCAGAAAATCCAAAACCCTTTTCTGTTAAAAGTCGTCACCATATATTCCCTCCCTATTTTTTTCTCTCCTTTTTTCTTTTGGTGCACGCTTAATCCCGATTTGTGCTTTTGCGTCAATTCCACACATCAAGGTGACCCAGACCACAACACCTATGATTGGTCCATCTGGTGGCTTCACGTCTTATTCTTCTATGCCTCCATTTTGTAATCGAATTTGATGAAGAAAATTCAAGAAGTTCAAGAAAATTCAAGAAATTTACCTTCCTTCTGCCTCCTTCACTTCAGTGCTTATACCGACTGTCTCCTCTGGTGTCTTCTCTCTTTTCTTCATTGCAGTAATTTCAGTAAAAATATCTGTTGTTCCTCATCTATTAGCTTCAACAAGATCCGCTCAGTTTCACTGGCCATTGTTCTTTGTGCACCGAAATCACACAGCAGAGAGCGACAATGAGGCTCAGCACAGTGACACAGCACACAAGTATACAGTACATGCTCACAACGCCGTAGGCCACTTGTGTAACCCACAGCAGAGACTCTGCATAGACCTGATGCAGAAGCATAAATCAGGCTTTACAGAAGAGACCATTAACTACACACTACTGACTGGAGACAAAAACTCATTCTAGATAAGGGCCTGTGAAGTTACTGAGATTTTAATGCAGTTCGCTGCTACAGTAATAGATATTATTCTACAGGACTTTTGTTTTACTTGAAACTAATTTAATGTTTTGTCCAATCTACAGAATCCTTCATTTCACTCAGTCACTATACCACTTATCCTTCAAAGGGTCACGGGAAGACCAGAGCCTATCCCATGGAACTCACAGAACAAAACAAGGTGCATTGCAGAGCATACACTAGCACCACATATACAAAATATGGGCAAATTTGGAAGTGCGGATTAGCCTGCATGTGTTTGGACAGTGGAAGGAAACTTGAGCATCTGGGGGAAAACCACCAAGCATGCAGACATGCAAACTTTTAGAGAACATGCAAACTCGATGCACACAGACCTGGGACAAAACCACAGTGCTAACAACTACGCCCCCCTAATTTCAGTTTAATTCAATTTAATTCAAGGGCCTTGAATGGAAAATGAATTTGGTAATGTTTTATTAATAAGACTTTTATTTTTATTACACACTCATACATACATACTTTTATTACACACACATACATACATACATATATACACACACACACACACACACACACACACACACATCGAGTCAGCCAAAAAAAATTATACACACTTCAGGAAAAGAAAAATAGTATGATGTATATTATATTAATATATAATGTTCCATTGGTTTATATAGAATGACATTATGCGGTGCACCACACTCCTGGTACTTCTCTCCTATATTCCTTATATTAATATTCCATATACCATTTTACCTAATTTACGTTTTTAATCTGATGCAAGTCGAGTACATTTATTAGAATCTCAGCTCAGGGGAAATTGTTGCATGTTATAAATACAATGCATTAAACCCCCAATTCTCTCCAGTCTCACGTGTTGGCAAACAGTATCAGGCATTTATGTCGAGTTTACAAGAAGGTTAACAATATCTCACACACTCTGCCCTCTCTCTTCCTCTAATGGGACTGCTGCCGGCTCCTTCTCATCATCAATATCAAAGTCCCCTGATTAAGCGGCACCGCATACTCACTCACTCCCAGCTTCCAGACTTCGATCACAACTCATCACCACAGAAGGGAACATAACAAGACAGTTTGACCCCAAATTATATACAAACAACCATCAGCTGACAAAAAAAAAAAGATATAAATAGCTGCGACGAAGCGGCGATAACACCAGGCCCATCCTTTGGGGTTTTACAAATGACTCTTCAGATCACCGGCGGTCGTGGCATATGTCTGCAGCCTGTCTAATGAGTCCCTCTGATAACAGTCCAGACCTAATAAGTAATGAAACTGCAGCTAGGCACTCTTATTAACTGATCCCAGTGCTGTCTGACACTAAACACAGGGTAATGTTTTGGCGTTGCAGCTGTTGGCACCCACTTATTAAACTCAGGTTCAAAACAACATTTGATTGACTCCATGAGGGCGACACAGATCCTTGCTGAAGCTGGGAATTGAGCGAGACAGTAATGAGAAGGACAAAAAGTGAAAATAAGTTCCAGTTCAACCCAAGCGTCAATAAGGTTACCAGATGCTACAGACAGATATGCATAATGCTTAGGGAACCTATAATAATGTGAACAACAAGCCTCAGACAGATTTCTGTCAAATAGCCTCTATTATTCGCATTGTTACAGGAGTCAGTCCTGAAGCTGATGTTACCTACAGGAATTAACAAGTGTTGGCGATATAAGCATTTTGAAAAGCCTGTTGGAAAAAAAAATTTTTCCATCAATTTGTATACCTACACGTCTAATTGGGGTGGTGGGGTAGGAAAGGTAGGGGGAAAAAACAACTTATCAAAGAGAGCAGGCTCAGTCCAGAATTCACATCAAATGGATAGAAATAATTCACACAGAAAAATCAGAGATGCCCCTGAATCGATTGACCGAGACATGCTTTATGCAGCTCCACAGAAGGACCTTCTTTATCTTGCTTAATTGTACAACATCCAGAAAAGAAATATTATTGTTCAATAACTTTCACATATCCCCGTACCACCCGACACACATTTACCCAAGGTCATGATAACGAGCAAGACACACTGGAATACATCCACACAAAGTGAGAAACATCAATTACATCATTTCAGGAACAGGAGTAAACGCATTTCCAGCAGAGCATGCTGCTGTCTAATATTTATAATCCTTGACTACCCACAGGTACATGACAGACCTTGAGTCCACAACAGACATGCATCGTTTCTATCAGTGGATATAGTGGAGTTGTTACAGTCTCCAAAATGCACACCAAGCGGCCCGTTCTCCCTTTTTCAAGGAAATCTATGCATCAGTTTTTGGGATTTGAGGTTGCTGTTGCTTCATTGACAATGTGCACCCTGGCAGAAAGTCCACAAGCTCATTATTTGTAATTAAATCTGAATTATAACATTTTGGAATATGTTGTAAATGTCTATATTGCCAAAAGTATTCGCTCACTTGCCTTCACATGCATATGCAGGCCGGTCAAGTTCTTCCACAGCAAACTCGCTCATCCATGTCTTTATGGACATTGCTTTGTGCACTGACATGCAGTCATGTTGGAACCACAGTGTGGTGTTGTTTTTTCAGTCACTGGGCTTAGCAATGAAATGAACTCTTAATACTTCAGCATAACAAGATATATCGGACAATTTCATGCTCCCAACTTTTTGCGGACGGCCCCTTCCTGTTCCAACATGACTGCACACCAGTATACAAAGCAAGGTCCATCAAGACATGGATGAGCAAGTTTCCTGTGGAAGAACTTGACTGCTGAACAGAGTTTTGACCTCAACGCGATCGAACAACTCTGGGATGAATTAGAGAGGAGACTGAGAGACCTCACAAATGCACTTCTGGATGAATGGTCCAAAATTCCCATAAACACACTCCTAAACCTTGTGGAAAGCTTTCCCAGAAAGGTTGAAGCTGTTATAGCTGCAAAGGGCGGGCCAACATCATATTAAACCCAATGGATTAAGAATTGGATTTCATATGCATTGTGGAATTATAGTGTACCTCTACTACTCTTTAACACCTAGCACAATCAAAAAAAAAAAAAATAGCATTTCAAAATCTAGTTAAATCTCAAAAGTGAAAAGGGAGAAAACTGCATTTAAAGATTTTGTTTCAATTCCACTTTTAAACACAAACTAACTAATTATCTAACAGCAAATGCTGTTTATTGACTTAAATTTAAATTCCATTAAATGCATAATAAATAACACAAACCATTTAAAATAATAACCCGAAACATGGTCTGTCTTTATGCCATAACCTGACAGAAGAGGCACTTGTAAAGATAATACACTGCCTCAAAATGAATCTAGCAAGCTCATTATTATCTCTAGGGCTTGGCCACACTAAATAATGCACCGAATTAATGAAATGATTATGGATTGATAAATGATATTAATGATGGCAGTAGACAGCACATCCTACAGAGAAATGTAGGCCACGTCCTTAGTGTGATGATGCTAGAAGAGTGAATGAAAAACCCCATGAGTGACATAAGCTGAACAGCCTGCTGCTTTGGCAAATTTGACTGACACGCTGCTGAGCTGTCGAACCCAGCATCAGGCAATGTGCATAACTCTGTGTCATGCTAGCGAGTGACAAAGCAACGGGAAACCATTAATTTTCTATGCAAGTATGCAGCACGTCTCTGCGATTCTGAAGACGACACAAAGCACCGTTTAAATTGAGATTTTCTCAGTTCCGTGCTCATTAGGTCTTGAGAACATGTTTCACTGAATTCCTCAGACCAATTGACAGCATGGGTTGTCTGATGTCCCTTAAACCCTTTACTTGCAGCTTTAGTTTTTTCATATTCTTCAAGGTTTTATTGGTTGTCCCTCTGAGGAAAGACTGCAAGTTGTAAAGAACCCTACAACAATGTGCTTCGTTATAATAAAGGATTCCATTGGGAGGCTATGAACCGTTAATTATCCAATGAAAAATCTTTCGTTCTTCTAAACGTGTCTCAGTATATAGCTCCCATTCAATTAAAGATAGATTACCGAACATATTTCACTAAATTAATATATACAGTCAGGTTCAGTCATGTCCCCCTCTTTAAATTCTGTTTAATTATTTTTTTTGGCAAGAAATAATGACATGATGAAAATAAAATATATGCTGTTGTTCATCTGAAGTTGTATTTGCCTAATCCTGAGGAACGCTATGATCAGATGGATTTTTATTATGTTTTTACACAAAACAAGCGTAGCATTAAAAGAGAGGGTACTGAATTTGAAACATGGCTGTATATATCTCTCAAGAACAAGGTCTGTACTATGCGGATGTTTGGCAATAACTCCTAGCCGAGTACCAAGTGGTGTTGGTGAAAGAAAGATTGTGTGTACAGGAGTGACTGCAGTGGGCTCTGAGCCACCTTGGGCAGGATCATAACTTTTTTCCCCCCAATTTTCTCTCTAATTTACTTGTGTCCAATTCCTCCCCGTCACTAGGGGGCTCCCACATTAAGGCTACTACTACCACTCAGTCGGGAGGACCGAAGACTATCATGTATTTCCTCCGAACCACGTGACGCCAGCCGACCGCATCTTTTCGAACTGCTCGCTCACGCACCGTTGGGGGTGGTGTAACACACTTGAAGGACAGCGCTATCCGCTCCTTCCGCTTGCGTGAGCTCACAGACGCCTCTGATTGGCTGTAGAGCCGTGATTAATGTGGGAGCACTAAGTCCCTCTCATCCCTCCCCTCTGAGAGAGCTCGGCCAATCAGCTCTTTTTAGACCTCCGGCTGCGAGAGGTTACAGCATCACCCGGGAATCGAACTCGCAATCTCCGGAAGGATCATCATTTACAGGTGTACAGACTTCTTTAAATCGTTTGCTCCATTGAAATGTTTTATTATAGTGATTTATCTGATCACTATAATACACCAGTGCTTGAAGTCTTCTGTAAATGTCAATCACCAGGCACCACCACTATAGATGGATGGATGGATGGATGGATGGATAGAAGAACATTTTTTAAACACATTGAGTCTTATCCATTACACGTGTAAAGCTTGAGTTGTTCATAACATCAACCTACCAGGCTCATGAAACGTTTCTTCTTTGCAAAAACAATCAGTTTTCACAAGTCATACGGTAACACAGATATTTTTAAAATGCAAATTCTCCATAAATGTTTTACACTACATAGACGTTCTGTTTTCTTCATTTTGAAAATCCATGCTTTAAAGTACTGCGGTACCACATGACTCGTCTGACCTTTGTAGATTTTTTATGGAAAATCTTCATGTGCAACACAAAGCACACAAGCACTGCCATTCTGCATTATTTTGTTCTTTTTCATTGCAATATATCTATGTCTTGTATTGTTCCTAACATATGCAGTATTTAAAGCTTACTGTATGTTGCACCACCTAAATGTTCAATACATTATAGCACAATGAAGTTTATGTCCCAAATTTAATCAACCACTGTGTTTGGAATGTTTCATGCCATTGTACCTTTTAATGTTGTAAAACTGGATTTGAGATTTTTTTTTCTTTTTGATCTAAACACCAGCCCTTAAATTAAGCAAAAAATACTAGTTGTGAATCCAATTATCCAATTATACAGTCTTAAACAGCCCTCTCTCTCTCCCTCTCTCTCTCTCTCTCACACACACACATATACACACATCTCTAACGTTAACACTTGAAGATGCACACAGGTTTTGTTTCAAAACACATCTTAATTAAGTGTGGGATCATAGCTGACAGCAAAACAACTTTTATGAGTTGAGCGCCTCAGTCTTAAGGGACGAGAAGTGAAAATGAGATGAGAGCAACAGCACAGACTAGCTTCTTTGTAAGCTGAGTAGAAGCAGTCTAGACAGATTTATGATTAAAAACTGTCAATTAACAAAAAGTAACTATAGCTATAGTTGCAAGGACTGAACTGTTTTAAGTGCACATAATATGCATCTGCTTAAAAACAAGATTTTTAGCAGTGAATAGGTGACCACCAGGGGTGTGAGACCCATAGTCAAGGGGTCTACACTACCATACATTATCGTACATGATACACCATTATCAATCCAGTCTTAACTATAACTCCCAAAACAGAAAGCATATATTGTACTATATGGTCAAAAATGATGTGACCATTACATTCACTTGTGGGTCTGCCACAAATTTGGAAGCACACAGTCGTGCAAACTGTATTTGTATGTAGTATATTCACTGAGGATGCTAAAGCAGTTCCAGCACGACAACGCCCCTGCACACCAAGCCAGATCGTCAAACACATGGTTCGCCATGTCAGAGCAGAAGATCCTGCACATGGCTCTGACCTCAACCCCACTGAACATCTACGGGATGAACTAAAGCACTGACCGCACACAGGCCGACTAGTCCAACATCAGTCCACGACCCAACTAATGTTCTTGTAGCAGAATGAGCACGAATCCCTACAGATTCTGCAAAATGTAGTGGATTGCCTTTTCACAAAGTGTTTGATGCTATTATCTCTGGGCTATTCAGAAAGCATAGTAAGGTGGTCCGATGCCCACATACATTTGGCATCTGAGTGCATCTAAGTGTGACTTTTATAGCATGACAGATTTAATAATAAAAAAAATAAAATAAAATAAAAAGCGTTGTGTTGGTGGAAAGTTCTGGGGGGAAAAAAGCTGCTCTAGCCAAAACATTACCATACAAGATTTGAATACTTAATTGGCTATGTCATGATGTGATGTTCGCATTCATAATCTCTACTGAGATCCTCAATTGAGTATAATCTAACTCTAATGTGGACATGTGCCTTGTGGGTTAAGATACATCATGAATTCATGCAACCATTCATTCATTAAAAAAAAAAAAGGATTCGATTTTAGCCAAAAATAAGCTTGGGATTTTGCTCTGGAGGATGGCAGTTAGTCGACTGTATTTGTTGAAGTCTGGAAGAATAAATAAAGCCAGATGCATCACTTCAGATGTTCCGTCAGCTATTCCCAGCGTTGCTATGAAATCCGAGTGCTGGTTCTGAGAATTGAGTCACTTCAGGTTGGTAATGTGAACATAGCCTAAATATGTTTATAAAATAAATCTGTATTGCGGTGCTTCCTGGAATTCATTTTGCAGTTAAAAATATCTGTACTGTTTACTCAATTGCTCAGCGATGAATACATTATTATATGGCATGACATTCAATTTCTATGGTTAAAGAAATTTCTGACTAAACTTGTCTAAAAGCTTGCAAAATCACATCATCTGAGATTGCATCTAGCTGAAAACTGTACTGTACCTTGTACTTTTGGAGATACATCTAGATTTCAAATAGGAAATTATTAACAAAACTACTGTTCATGTGGAAATGGACGATAGTATTATTTAATATCAAAAAATCTAAAAGTAATGGACACCAATAAACGAACCAAATATGGCAGAGACGCCTCTAATGCTGTGCTTTGCAGTATCATCCTACTGTCCCTTTAGTTTGTTTATTTATTTAATTATTTCTTTTAAGACAAATGACTCCCAAACTAGAATATTATTCAGAAACAAAACCAGTTCTAAAAAAGTTTGAAACCAATCTACACAAGCATTGCACTGCTTAAGATAAGAGGAAATAAATGTGCGATCATAAGCAAACAAAACCGCTGATGAGGAGAACTAATTATGCAGGCAAACTTAAATACAGCATTATTAATTACACACACATGACCTGGAAGCGGGGGTTCATACACGTACTGCGGGCTCTTAGAGTTTAGGAAGTACAGCTAAAATGATGCATGGCCAACTGTGGTTGGGTAAATGAACAATTAAAGCAGAAATGAAAATGCGCCACTATTCATTGATTAACAAAACCCATCGAAACCCATCACAAACTCTTCCAATGTAGTATGTCAAGGACTTGGAACTATCATAAGGATCCATAACATTACCATTTACAATATAAAGAAAACAAAGCTGGACCCATTTCAAAATGCATTACAAACAGAACATAACATTGACCTGCCTACTACTGTATGTTGTACAGTAGGTCCCCCTTGTGGTGCCAAAACAGCTCTGACCTGTTGAGACGAGGACTCCACAAGACCTCTGAAAGTGTGCTGTGGTATCAGGCGCCAAGAATTACACATAAGACCCTTTAAAAACAGTAAGTTGCAAGTGGGTCCATTGTCCAGCACATCCTATGTGTCACCAGATCCCCAGGGGAACTTGAAGTACTGTACAAGTCCACACTCTTTGCCATGTTCCTTAAACCATTCCTGAACAAGTTTTGAATGGTTACATTCAAGGGCACATTAACCTGCTGAAATAAGCCACTGCCATTAGGGGATACTAGTGCCATAAATGTGACATACCTAGTCAGTGACAATGTTTAAGGAGGTGTCAAAATAATATCCACATATTTCCAGCTTGCCTTCTTCTCATTATGCATCCTGGATCCATCTGAGTTGACATAGGTCAGCATTTGAACACTGACTGTTCTGCTGCTACACAACCCCAAATGCAGCAAGCTGTGATGCACTGTGTTCTGACACCTTTCCATCATAACAAGTATTATCCTTTTAAAAAATTTCTACTATACTAGTCCTTTTGTGGGATCGGAACCAGACAGGCTAGCCTTTACACCACTCCTTGGTCCCCAGGCCCCTGTTGCTAGTCTCCGGTTTCCCTCCTAGGATCACTTGTGATGGGTACTTATCATTGCATTCCAAGGAACACCACACAAGACCTACAATTTTGGAGATGCCCTGAACCAGTATTCTAGCCAACAGTGGTCATGACATTGAAAAAAAAAAAAAGGTCAGATACAAATCCTGACGGATACAATTATACGGAGGTATCAATGTTATTAACTTTACACATTATAGTTGATCAGTGTGTAAATACAGTATATACACACACTTATATAATTTTTCTACAATGTACAATTCCGTTAAATATTTGATTTAAATGTATTTATAGTCAAGTTCAGGGCTGTCAGCACTCCCCTTCGGAAAAATTGGGAAAGTAATTATGAATAAATTATAAATGATTAGAATTGTAATGTAATTATATGTGTTCTGATATAATAGTCTATTTTCATTTAGTACAAATTTGTATTATACACTATATAAACCAGATACTTTTGTGTGTATGAGTTGTAAAAACAGATAAAAGGGACATACATATACTATGATGCTATCAGACAAAAATGAGAGACTTCACCAAGTAACTACTATGGGTGAACAATAATTTGAAATGAAAATAAAAATGTACATATAATAAAACTATACATTATCCTTCATAAGCAGCACATTTTTTAAAGGGTGACATTAATTTGGAATTTGCACCATGCAAATATAATAACTGTGTATTATATGTGTCAGCCAAAGTTAAAAATAAATAAATAAATAAATAAATAAAAAATCCCACCTGGAGTAGTTGAAAAGTCGGCTGTCCCAGAGGGGGTGATCTCCTCGTTCTCCACTGTGAAAAAAGCAGGAATCAGAGCCATCGAAGCGGTTCAGACCGTCCTCTGTGTTCTTGGACGCGTGGCTGTGGACCACGTCTAAAAGGACCATGATGCCCATAGAATGAGCCACATCGATGAGCTCCTTCAACTCGTCCGGAGTGCCGTATCGACTGGGGGAAGAGGGAGCTCAGATTAAGGCTAGAGTACTTATCATGGAAAGCTGTGATAAGACTTTCAGGTAATAAGGTGATGTAATAAGTAGCCCACAATCAGTACAGAGTAATTAAATGATAAGCAACTACAACCATAAATATAAAGCCGCAGGCACAGTAGCCGCTGCTAAAACGTTTTTAGCTATCACCTATGTGTGTCTACATGCCGTGTATGTGAATTGTGATATTGAGCATGTAATAAAATTTATTTCCTATCTACAAATGCATCCTTAACATGTTTGAAACCCAAAACAAATCCACCAGCAATAAAAAAAAAAAAACAACAACGGCAGGCCGTTCACAATGACAGAGTGGAGGTCGCGTTTTTTATTCAAGTGCGATGCTCTTTGCAGAGGAAAGTGCAAGATGGAGTGCACTTGACACTTCCTTATGCATCCCACTTGTGTAATTGCTCCTTGAAGGCTTAACCGTCCTTTGGGCTATCATCGCATCGCTCCCCTCCTCCCCCACCACCGGCAAAAAGCCACGCACAGTGACATTGCCCTTCGCTTCCCAGCATCCAGCCGCCGCACTTTTTAAATGGCCATGAGAGATCAATCATGGGTGAAATTACTCTGTATATATTACACTCCGGCTTTAAGCTCTCTCCTCTAGCAGAGATGGCTGGCGAATTCGTGAGTGTAAATGAAGCATCCCTGCTTGATCTTCCTTTATCTAAAGACGTGCGCCACTCTCCAGGATTAACGCCAAATGTATTTACAGGGAGATTAAGGGATCCCGTCTAGAGTCTCCCAGGACTGTTTAGAGGCGCGGTTGTAGGACCTAAGACACAGTTCATAGACGAAATATAACTCACGGTTATCGATTATGTGAACAAGCATAAAGGAAGTGAAAAGCGAGGAGTCTCAATTGGGGAATATAGTAATTGGTATCTATGTGTTACAGGATGCCATTAGCAGTATATGACAAAGTATGCAAAGCTGCTCTCTGGAGTAAACATTTGGCCAAAAGAGTGGTTTTACACAAAGGCTCTGCTGGTTTAGCATTTCTAGGTCTTGGACAAAGGAGATAAATAAAACTGAATTCCAATACTAGGCAGATTTACTGATAAACATCCAAAACTACCATCATCAAATGACAGCCTGAACCATCTTCCAACATATTTTCCACAAAAATATATATATATATTTAAGTACTGAGTACTGCCCGGTCCCGAGGTCTACTGAAATGTACACTATGATACGCAGTAATACTGCAGTATTATTGTCTGCATTACTACAGTCCCAAGTTTCGATGCTCAGTCCTAATTTTTGCATACAATGATTTTTTTGCATTGAATTCCCCAAACCTTCCAAAAGCATGCTAACTGGAAAGGGTGATTCTAAATTCCACCTAGCTACTGTATGAATAAATGCGTCTGTGCAGAATGCCGTGTTCCACATCCATGTGGTGTCAATCCATCCTGCACACTATTCCCAGGATATCCATTAAGACTCTACCGAAGATAAAGCTTACTGAAAAAGAAAAGATGAATGAAGGAATAAATAAACTAATTAATATTAAATAGCATGCACAGTACTATGTGGAGGGTGTACAATGTACGTAATAATCAGGGTATACAGTACTGTGCCACCCCTCATTTCTTCATATTAAATCTATTAAGTTATGCAGATTAAACTGCAATAGGTGCTTAAAGATAGAATTTAAAAATAGGTTGTTTACTATATGCAAGAACCCCAGCAGCAACCTCATTTCCCCTCTTATCTGATCCAACAACTCAGCATCACCAGTATACTAATCACTAGCCTGATCATTTGTCACCTCCTCCACCTGTTTAAAACTGATTCAAGTAAGTAAATTAAGTTTGTTAAGGCTTGAATGGCTCAAAACCTTACATAGGGCTGTAACTATTTGATTATTTCATAACACGCCTGTTTGACTGTTTGCAAGGAAAGTGCACTGTATATAGACAGCTAATATGACAATCATTTGGACTTCAGCTGATCTGTCAACGGATATGGATAATATGGACCAAATGTAAAGTGAAGCTAAACAAGTGTAAACAGCAAATAAAAGCACAATTACGTAGAACAAATCTGCAATAATAAACTGTACAGTATAATGCATTTTTCAGATTTTAAAAACATGCTTACAAAAAGCTCATCTGAGCTTTTTTGTGCACAGTCTCTCTAAAGATTGCTGTTCTGTTAAGAAAAATGTCTTTAACTGGAGTGTGTTTGTGACGATTGTGCTTCACCACCTAATGGGCTGTATCATTTTGAGAACTAAATGTATGTCCTGACTCACTTTGCATCGCATCTGGCCAAGAAACATAACTAAATTTAGCACAAGTATTTATATGCTACACCATCTGGGGGGGAAAAAGCTTTAAAATAAGTAATACTTACCTGGATGCTGCAAAGAAACTTGTGACTTGGTAACCAAAGCTAGCATAGTAGGCATGCTCCATGATAGCCATGAGCTGGATACAGTTATAGCCTGCAAAAAAATAAAGTTATAAAAGAGGGAAACATGTTTGACAAAAACAAAAAAAAAGGGATACAACGGATCAAACTGAAGCAATTTCATTACATGTGTTAAGCTGAAGGATGATGGTTAGCTACAGTAAGTACAATGACAGTAGGAACACTTCTGTAACACTGGTCAAATATGCAGAAGTGTTTTTGTCAGGAAAGAAAAAAAAATCCTCCACTTTTGATCCAAAGCAACTACCCGACAGGTAAACTTCTCCTATATCTCGAGATGCAAAAGACAGGCTGTGGCCACTGAGACACAGTAAAGGAATGACTCTACGGGGTCATGTGGAGCCCTCCTGACCCGCTTTAGTAGAGAAACATGACTACAGTTTCTAGTAACATTGCTTTCTCACTGACAGCTCTTTGAAACTGTATGGAAAAAGACTCGGGAGGCAGATTCGGAAAGCCTCGTACTGTTGTTTTTTTCAGAGCAGAGAGAGTTTTATTTATTTATTTTACTTAGTTTTCTTTGTGCTGCTTCAGAAAAGTTTTTTTTTTTTTTGAAATGATGACAGCACTGCAGCCTCTAAGGAAGCCTGACTTGGCTCATGGATATACATATGCAAGCACTTGCTCATTCTTTCTCTCATTCTCTTTCTTAAACACGTTTCTGTGCTCCAGGGAAGCATAGGCACCTTTTATAGCTTCCTGAGACAAGCAGAAAGTTAACTCTGGAGACATACCGGTACAGTATGCACAACTAGCAGGTGAAACCAGGTCTCATTTTAGTTGATTAACACGGACGTAATATTCAAGATGCAAAGACATTAACCGGTCATTTCTTTATGAGCAAATATTTAGATATTTGTCTATCTTGTGGAAATGCAGAGAGGCAGCAATTTAGCTTTGGAGTGCCACCACAGAAATCAACTTAAATAAACCCCTCTTGCTATACTCGAAACACAATTAAAATGCAACAGCCACTAATTCATATAACTAAACAAATCAGCCATAGCATTAAAACCATAACCATAACCAGCTTTAACAAGCCATAAACCACCTAGGTTTCGGGTTCCCGGCATCCTGTGAGGCATGACTCCACGAGACCTCTGGAGGTGTGCTGTGGTGTCTGGCACCAGGACATTGGCAGCAGATGCTTTTTTTGGGTGTTGTGAGGTGTGGGGTCAGGTCTCAGTCGATCAGGGTTGTTTGTCCGGCGCATCCCAATGGGTGCTCGATCAGACTGGGATCTGGAAAATTTGGATCCAAGATCTGCAGCCTTGAAGCCTTCCCTGCTGGGCCTTGTGTGTGGTGTGTGTGGTGTGTGTGGTGTGCATGGTGGACTGGGTGCTTTTCTATCTTTTCAGCGCCGACTTTTTTTGGTGATTTGAGCAACACTGATTTGTCTATGGGGTTGGTACCGTAAGTCACCCATGATCCTGTCACCAGTTTACTGATATATAGCCGGTGATCAATGTTGCTCAGTTCCCCTGGCAGTGGTGTTGATGTTATGGCTGATCAGTGCATATCCATTGTGATAAAGATTCTGGCTTAAATAGATGTATCTGCTCAAATTGGGCCTCATTTATCAATTATGCAGTAAAGCTGTGGCCAAACTGAAATAAGAATCCCATCAGATTTACAAAAAAATTCAGTCACTTTCTTTATAATCCTACTGATTTTCTTCAAACTCACATATAGTTGTAAGTTTTAATCTTTTGTGAAGTTCCAAGGACGTTCATGATACAGCTGATTTACATTTAGTGAACAACACTCCCTAACAGGCAAAGGTTACGGAGCTTAAAATGACTAAATGATGATTAAATGATGAAAGAGCACCTCCTGTGGCATGTGCTAAATCTCCTGTTAATGTAACTGTAGCAAATAAGCTTCTGTAGGAACAAACTATTCCTCAACGCTTCCTGCTTTGATACAGCACTGTTACTTGTAACTGAATATATATAGTTTTATTAGTATTAATTTTAGTGAAATATTTTGGATTGCCCTCTTCCAACTCATGAAATGACAGAATTATGAGATTTTCATTAAATTCAAGGGCGTCACTGACCCAAGCGAGAGATGCAAGAGTAAAACAAACTTCAACAAAACCTGGAAATAAACCTGCAGTAACTCAAGCCAGTTCTAGAAATGAGGTTCACAGCACAATACCATGTTTGTTATCACCACCCTTTTTTCACTCCACAAGCCTGTTTCATGAGAATATGTCACATTATAGAAAGCACACTAGGGCCTCCATAAAAGTGTGACATTGTGGCTGCCGGTGGAATTTAATTACTATGTGATGCTTGCCACCTTGCATAAGGGATTCCATCGTGGCAAACCTGGTGACTGCCAAATTTTAATTGAATTTGCAGGCAAATCCGTGGAGAAAATGTTTCCAATTTACGCAACACAGCGACCACATTGGTACCAACCAGCTTTAATAGGCAATGCAAATTTTTTCCTGTCTATAAAATTATAGCTCAATATATCAGACACAGCACATCTGACCTTACGTTTGCGTACATATGGACGCCCTGGAACACCGCATGCCAACAATGCTAAAGAGAAAGCCATAAAAAATATCTGCAACTACGATTAGTATAAACGGGATCCAAAGACGGTCACTTTATCGTTCCAACCACTTGAGCACCATCTGAAAATCCACATACACAAACAAATCTATGCCCAACAAGCATAACTACACAGAAGAGACATTAATGACCACTTTACATGCCAGCAGGAGCCTGTAATTGCCTTTTTGACCCACAGAAGGGCCTGGAGAAGAGGCTCATTGAGACCTGACTGAATAGTCAGTCCAGGATTATGATGCACACAACAGCAGCTCATCCTCCGCATATCGGGGTGCTTGGGTTAAGCACCGCCGCCACGCAGGACCTGTGTGATGAAGGAGGGACCCGGAAAGATAGAAAATAACCTCCCTGGCATACAGAAAAACTTGGAGGGAAAGAAAGACATAACTTTCTCTGGAGGAGGCACACAGTAGACAAAGAACCCTGAACAAAAAGGCAAAACACTTATATAAGTAGCGGTCATTAGCGGAAAGTTCTAATGAGGCCTGGACACTGAGCTTGTTAGTGTGATGTAAAGTTAGTTAAGCTCACACACCCAATACACTCTAAAGACATCAGGGTCTGAGATAAAAAATAAAAAAATCTTACCAAGGTCTTTTATTCGTGGCAGGACGTTGTGTGTGAAGTTGCTGTAAGATGCCACTTTGCCCTCTGGGGATGCGATGCCGACATGTGACTCGTATATCCGTAAACTGCGGGGCTTCCGTGGACGAGGATGTTTATGCTAAAGCACAGGAAAGGTAGATGTTTCCCATGTGGCCAAGTCTCGCAGTAAATACTGCATGTGCAAAACCTTTTTAAAAGGATCTTTAATTAATTTTAGCAAACATGAAATTGACTTTAAATACGTGTGTGGTCTGGAAAAACTATCAGACGCTACCGTGTTTAAATTCTGTTTAAGAACTGAAATGTTGTAAAATCAACTTTAGACTAAAACTGCTCTATAACATATGTTACATTCTCTATTTTAAATATAATGAGTTACGCTAAGTGCACTTTAAAAGCCACAGATTTTTATTTTTTTTTTGGTCTGACTGGATTTGCATGTCATGACAGTTCACATTCATAATTACAATCGACTTTTATCTGACTCTAATGTGGAAGCGTCTGTGCTCTGAAACGGCACGTATGCACACATCGATACATCTTTGCTCGTGCCATCTGGAGGATGGCAAGCAGTTAGTCAACTGTATTTGTTGAGGTCCAGAAGAAGGAAGAAAGCCAGATGCCTCGCTTTAGCTGTTTTAGCAGCTGCTGCTAGAGCTTCTATGAAATATTCACGCTGTTGGGGATATACATACGATCTGGGACCACATACGACAGTGACTCAGATCCGATCGAAAAAAACAAAAAAACATCAGTACATCAAGACAGCACTAAAAAATCAGATCAATTTAAATCACATTAGGGTCACTTCAGTGTGAACGTTTCCTTAAAGTGGGTATAAATACAGTATACACATAGCTTTCTTGACCATATACATCATATTACTTTATTAATAACCAATAAACAGTAAATCACACTCATACAATTGATATGCTTCTGCAGAACGAAAGTTTTAGGCACTTTTCTCCTTATTTGTTGTAAGTATAAGCCGAAATATGCATGCTAGGAGTTTGCTTGTGGTTGAGACCGACGCAAAAAAAAAAAGGGTCACATATTTCCGTTCAGGAAACCTACTGTATAAATAGCATAATAGATAATGTCAATGTCAAATGTAACCATGTGAAAGTTTTTCCAGGCCACTACACACACACTGTATGAAGATTACATATTGTGTATCTTTGTATGAATATTGATAGTTCTTCTTTTAGAGTAACTTAATGTAAAATGTATGTTGTAAATTTATGTTGCTGCATGTATGTAGCACCCTGGTCCTGGAGGAACGTTGTTTCGTTTCACTGTGTACTAACTGTATATGGTTGGAATGACAATAAAAGCCTACTTGACTTGACTTGACTTGATACAAATATCATGATTTAGCTCAGATGAATCAGTCCAATGTGGTTTTTAAACTAGACTCGAATATTAATCAGGGTTGAAAGTTGTAATGTCGAGGGATTTTTTTTTTTTTTGCCTAAAATGTGATTAATTAGCATTCAAACCAATGGCTTGAGTGGATTAAGAACATTTTAATAATTAATCAAAATTAATTATTTACTTTCCGTCCATATTCTCTCATTTTTTTTAAGTCACGAAACCTAAAATGTACATTTTTCATAATCTATAATGAATAAGCCATGAGCTAGGGCAGGTCAGTTAAAAAAAAAAAAAAAAATATATATATATATATATATACACACACACACATATATATATATTTTTTTTTTAAATAAATAAATAAATAAACTTTGTAAAAACTGTAGATGAGATTGATTAATATTTAGGTTGTTGGTTTTACAAATTTTCATTTACAGTTACAGTATGTTACATACTGTACATATCTGTAAATTAATTATCAGTAGGAATACTGATAATTAAATTGAGAATTGATCTCATAAATTTCTCATAAATCCCATATTCTACTATTTTTTTAACAAGGTAACATAAAAGAATATATAACTCCCCAACATACACTGTTCTAACTTTTCTCATATGATGCATTTTATTATCATCCATCAAAGTATCCATTTACTATATACATTTCACAGTATATAAATGAGCTCCTGCCACGTCACACACCACCAGGGGACAAGCTGAGGGGAGGGTATCTTCCTATATGAGGTCACATTTGGCGAAAAAAAATCTAACTGACTTCTTTAATCCATGGACATTAGACCCATTTTGGTGTTAATAAACATGGCAAAAAAAATTTTTAACCTAGCTGGAGGCAAAATAATTCCCTGAAAACATTTGGTAACTCTGGCTAGTCAGTTTTGTTGCCTTGTATTTTAAAAATGACTGAATAAAATACTGGCAGCATGCTGGCTTGGTGTTTAGCCCTGTTGCCTTGCACCTCCTGGGTCCAGGTTCGATTTTCACCTCGGGGTCTGTGTGAGCGAGTTTAGATGTTCTCCCTGTGCTTGGTGGGTTTCCTCCAGGTACTCTGGTTTCCTCCCACAGTCTAAAGACATGCAGATTTGGCTAATTGGCGTTCCCGAATTGTGTGTGTGTGTGTGTGTGTGTGTGTGTGTGTGTGTGTGTGTGTGTGTGTGTGTGTGTGTGTTGCGTCTGTTATGCAATAAACTTTCAAGTTAGAGATATTACTCCTTCAATTTTGGCTTTCAACAGCATATTAAGATTATATTTTTGGGAGCTGATTAGCCTGAGGAGATTAATGTTACCCTGAGTGATTAGTTTCTTTCTACTTCCATCTAACACCATGATGTAATCATGAAGTAGGCTCTAAAAGTATCTATATGACAATGAATAAAGCCCGTAAGGGTTTTTTTTTCTTTTTTGTACTCACACACCAGAGATCAACCTGAATTTCTATGAAAAGTTACAAAGTCCTTTTTGCATAATACTGTAGTTCCACTTCAATGTCTGCAGTCTTTTCACCATCACCAAGAAAAAAAACTTCAACAAATCATTCTTATTTAAATATATTTAAGCACTTACCATATAAGGAGAAGGAGGGTCCCAGTACACCCATTCATACACAACCGAGGTATCGCCTTTGGTAACATATGTTGCCCAGGGTGAAATTCGATACAGTCGCTCTCCTTCTTTGGTGTGAAGCACCACCTAGCGAGTGTGACAAATGATAAGGAGGTATAACAAGTGCAATCATATATGCAGAAGAATGTAAAAGATTCAGTACAAGAGCTGATGAATCTTTCAGACTGGAATTGCATAAAAAGGACCCTTCAAGAATGTGGAAGTGTCTTCTCTGTTAAGTTTGTTTGAAAAGTTCAAATGCAGCATATGGTCCAATTTATGACAGATTGATGGCAATTCTACAGATTTATGAACTATATAAAGAAAAATACACATTAACTGACAATAATGTATATTTTGAAATACAGGGATCAAAAACAAATTGTTAAAATTTCAAATAAAATTTTTATTTGTCACATACACGGTACGATATGCAGTGAAATGCTCATACGACTGCCCGTGACGTTAGAAGGACGTAAGAAAAAGATTATCAATAAGAAATAAATTATGGAATAAAATAAGGAATCAAATATAGAAAAACTTTAAAAATAGAAAATATAGTTATAGAAAATAAGAATAAAATATTAAATATAAAAACTTAAAAACCATAAATGTGCAAAAATGTCCAGGGTGTGTGCAAATGTGCATGAATGTTCATGCTTCCCAAAGATTTTAGGAAATATTTCTTCAGGGCAGCTTGTAGTTTCCAACCTGACCCTAGTTTGCTTTAGGTGTAGAGTTTCAGAAGTTCTTCCAGTTAGGGCTGCACGATTCTTGCCAAAATGTGATTCATGATTTTTCTCCATGGGAATTGAGGTCATTGTTCTCTTACATAAGTCTTTTCTGTCAACCAAAACATTTATTGCACTGAAGAAAAAAAAAATCTAACACAGTGAAACATTAGAGTGCAAGTAACATGCTCATCTGTGAGCATTTTGCAAGACAAGCAAAATTTAAAAATAAATTTTAACTTAGTAGTACACATGTCCTTTGTATGATGAGAAATCCACAAAATGTGGCAAAAGCAAGTGTCAGTAAAAGGGTTCCTTGTTAAAGAAGGAAGCTGACAGAGCAGTGTTTCCGTAAGAGTGTGTGTGTGTTTGTGTGCGCGAATATGTGTGAAAGTCATCCTACACAGTAGCCCCCTCCCTCCTCCTCTCCTCTCTCGTCTTGCCTCAGCCACAATTATTTTCAAAAGTAAAGTGCAGGTTAATTTGTTTTATTTTTACTTTATATTTTGTATGAATTATTTTTATATGAATATTTTCCATTTCCGTTTCCATTATTTGTCCTGGAGAAATTCACTTTGATATACAAGTGCTTTGATATACAAGCACACTTTCGGAACCAATTATGCTCGCAATCCAAGGTTTAACTGTACTGTCTAACTCAGTCATCACTCACTCATCATCTATACCGCTTTATCCTGTATTCAGGGTCACGGGGCGGCCTGGAGCCTATCCCAGGAGGCTTAGGGCACGAGGGCAGGGTACACCCTGGACAGGGTGCCAATCCATTGCAGGGCACACACATATACACTCCCTCACACACTATGGGCAATTTGGGAACGCCAATCAGCCTAATCTGCTAATGTCTTTGGACTGTGGGAGGAAACCAGAGTACCCGGAGGAAAACCTACTGTCTAACTGTCTTGTATTTAAAAAGTCACTTTTCCCTATTATAGTGAATAAAATGAAAAGTTGTTTAGCATACTGTAATTTAGTAATAATACATATAATAATATTTATTTAAGAAAATAAAAATGACTAATAAATAGTGCCTGTGCTTTTTGGAAACTCAGCTAGTCAGCTAAAAGTCATCCTGATTCTGATTGTTTGGTATTGTCCCTCCTCTATCCTCTGATTGGCTGAAATTGTTTGAATGAGCAACATGATATTAAGAAAGTTGAAATCCAGTTCGAATGCGAAATCTGAGTGCAAACCACAGCTTTATGCTCAAGTACATTGATTAGTGTGTTTAGGACTGCTTCCATGTTACACGACAACGAAACGCCATAAATGACGAAGAGAGCTGAGAGGGAGTGATAGAGTCGTACGACTCATTCGCTAACCTCTGACCTGATCTGTGAATTAATATATAATTAATATATCATGCTGGGTGAGTGTAACCGATATAGCAAGCTGGGATTGTTGTCAATAAGTGAATGCGTAAATGCAGCGTGATCTGAATGCAGGGAAACACATGCAAGTGAATCGCTAACATTCAGAAATGAGATCGTGTGTACATATAAATTGAGATCGTGATGTTATTTATTTATTTTTTATTTTATTTTTTTCAGATCCTGCAGCCCTACTTCTAGCACCTGTGTTTGTTTCCTCATATCTCCCTAAAACATGCAGGTGCAATGATTGATATCTAGGTGTAACATTGAAGACTGGCATTCCATTCAGGGTGTATACCTGCCTCACATCTAGTGTTCCTGGGATAAGCCCTAATAATACATCAGCTAACGTAGATGAATGAATGAATTCTCCAAGTCTTTGTTGCTTCAGATTTCATTTCATTATGCAATCCCTTCAGGACAGAAATGATTCAGCACAGAATAACCCTAATAAGTCAGATCTTTGTAATGAACTTTGAAAAATGAACACAAACCTTTTTATTCTCTGTTTTTCCCCCAAGTGAAAATACAGCAAGATACACAATCACCGTGGCTAAAGTTATATACTTCCCCAGCACTTCACTATGATTTTCCTGACATTTTATATTTTATTAACCTTCTATTTTCAGCTGTTTTTTTTTTGTGCCTGAAAAACAAGTCCATACATTTTCAGCTTTCCCAGGATGCATGGGAAGTCATTTTCACACCTTGGCAGGACATACATTCTACACTGTATGTCTAGAAGGAAAGAAAGGATTGTGTGTGTGAGTGGAGGTGTGTTTGTATAAATGAATCAGCTGACATACTGACCTTTCACTGTGACTGTAGATAAATCTTTCTATACAGAAATGATTGAGGGTTTAACACCGCTTCTGAGTAAAGTCATTTAAAGGCACGTTCACTGAAAGTGTTGAAATCTTGTGATTCCCTTTGTGCAATCTGACCCACGCCTCGGAAGCTGTTTGGCAATGCGAGGAAGACAGAGCGTTTTGTCAGAGAAAGATAAGAGTCATTTGATCCTTGGCGCATCATTTGCAAAAAGTTATTTATAGCCAGACTAAACGTATTCATCTCTGGAGGGGAGGATGTTATCAAGTGTCCTGCATTTAAGTAAAACACCGGTGGAATTAATTTAAAACCTAAAAATAATGTGCAGTTGTGGGGCAACAACACCCACAAACACCACACCCACATTATTAGATATAGGCTTGCTTATGCAATGTTACAATATTTCTTTCTAAGATCTGGTATTGATGATGAGGGAGTCAGACTGCTGTGCAAATCCTTCTCCAGCAAGATTCTCAATGGGGTTAAGGTGTGGACTCTGTGGTGACCAACCCATGTGTGAAAATGATGTCTCATGCTCTCTGAACCATTGATTCACAATTTACAGCCAGTGAATCCTGGCAGTGTCATCTTGGAATATGCCCGTGCCATCAAGGAAGAAGAAAAAATCCACGGATGGGGAAAAACCTAATCATTCAGTTATGATCAGCTGAACTTATTTTTGGATACATAACATTGCTGAATCTAGACCTGACCAACAGAAGCAACCCCTGTACACACACACACACACACACACACACACACACACACACACACACACACACACACACACACGCACACATAAATGTTTTCACCTATAAGCCCTGGCTTCAATATGCAAATTCACACACATACCCACACCTATAAACCCAGGCTCCAATATGTATGCATGCACACACTCACTTACATACACACTCACGCGCGCACACAGAGCTATAAACCCAGACTCCAATATGTATGCGTGCACACACACAAACACACACAAATCTATAATCCCCTTATACAATATAAGTGACGCACAGACACACAAACACACACATACACACACACACACACCTATAAACCCAGGCTCCAATAAGTATAGACGCACACACTAAGAAAAAAAGGTTACTCATAGCCATTATTTGAACTTCGGTGTTAATCACAGTCATAAACAGAAAAAGGCAGGGTTATTTGTTTGGCTGCACGGTCTGCAGTTCTAATCTAACATACGCAAAGTCTTTGCTCTTCTCTTCTCTGCCTGTGGTGATGCAGTGTCACGGCACAGTCAGCATGGGACCACAGATCGATGCTGGAGCATTTCTCCCAGCATGAGCACACCCCAAGGCGCTGTCTTTTTTCCTCCCTCGCTCTCTGAGGATAGATCATTTGACACCGCCTTCTCTCAACTACCATGGAGAGGTAATGACTAGCCCATTGGCCCCTGCAGGTGACCCCCAGAGCAGTAACCCACTGTGTCTCGGTCATTAGCAGCATCTCTCTGGAGAACACGGCAAGTACTTGCTCACCCATTGTACTTTCTCACAATTACTGCCGAAGCACTGGAAGAATGAAAGAACGCAATGCAAGATAGAATGCAACAGACAGAAAAGGAAAGAGCGAGTGTGAACGAAAGGCATGTACTCGCATTTTCAAAATTTCTAATTTCTCTGTTTTTACCTTGTGGTTCAATTTCGTTCTACTTGTACAATGACAATAAAAGGAATCGGAATCTGAATTGAGTATGCAATTCAATACAGGGCGATTCACTCGAAAGAGGCCCCAAATTTTCTGTAATATCTCTCGCTAGGATGAAGCAATCTGAACGCAACAATTCACAATGTACTCCTCAGTATATGGAGGTTCAAACAAGCCGGGATGCCCCTCATTCGGACCGATAAAGTACGTGCCCGACAGCCATTGTGCTGTTTAATGCCATACCCTTTCACTCAGTCACTCGACTTCTCATCAGGATGGTTATGTACAGTAATGAGAAGCATCTTCATAGTGCAAACCTACTGGGTCACTAATATATTTAACTGATATCAGAGTAAATTTAGGAAGAAATATGGTGCTCCTGACGTTCCCTCAAAGGGTGTTATTCAGAGGATAATACAAAACTGGAGACATCGGGATCAATGATCCCTACTCGTGGCAGAGGTCGCCCAAATATGTTGCAGGACACAATTGGTAATGTGCACCGTCATCTGCAGAACTCACGTACGAAATTTCTCTGAGTTGCCTCACACAGGAGACTGGGAGGTGCAAAAAGGGCAAAATTCGTTCATGCGTACCAAATCAACATTATTCAGGAGTTCAAATCAAGTGATGTGGAGAAAAGAGTCAGGTACCATCATTGGTTCTGGTCCATTCAAGAACATGGAGCGCTACGTTGAAATGTGTCTGGCAGAAAACCGAATCGTTACACATAAAGTACGTCAAGATTTGGAGCATTTTGTTTTGTTTTTTTTGGGTTCAAATTGCTTCATCATAGCGAGAGTTATTACAGAATATTTGGGGTCTTTTTCAACTGAATCACCCTGTATATAATTGTAAATGAGTTTGAATACTACAGTATATAAATCCTTAGTGTAAAGTGTTTGTTAGCAGCTGAGATGAAAAGAAGCCCATCTGGAAGTCAATGACCTTCTATCTGAGGGCTTAAAATCTTTTTAGAACATAAATTACAAAGTAAATCAATATTGATAGGATAAAGTTTCCCTATTAAGATTCAGGATCCTGGAAGAGACTGGGGCTAGGACTATTCTCCTGGAGGTTAATTGAGGCAAGCCTGCGTCTAGTGGCCAATCTGAGGAAGAAGTCAGTGCCAGGGTCTGAATGTGTTTCTTATCGCTTGCTGACTGAACTGAGCTTGAGATTGCAGCCCACGGGCCAGAATGCAGGTTCCGACCTGCTGAACACCATCCAGTCATCTCCGGTCCTCTAACATACGTCTTCCAAGATGACTCATCATCACAATGTGGACTTGATATAGCCTTTGTTGCTGGTGTCATCTTAATCCCATTGCTAGGCAAAATTCCAAATTGATTCCAGTACAGGAAACCAAAGAAGGGCTAAAATCACAACTAACAGCATACTGTACACTCGTTTTAAATAGATGTACAGTAACTGGACTATTCTAATTTCAAGGTTTTACCACAGAGGTGAGATGCTAAGTGAAACCATGAATTTGTGACTGGTTTGTCGATTTATTAACATATTCGAATAGTATCGTGTGGCATCTATTTAAAGTTCCCTGATGATTATAATTTAGCTAGAATATAAGCACTTTACTGTCTGTAAATGACTATGTTATGTGCGTCTTGTTATAACTGCAAAATTAAAATTATTAACATGTTTGAAAGAGAGCTGTAATTATCTATAGAGACGACTGTCTGATATTATACAACAGTTAGCTTCAACCGAGTAATCTAATTGCATTCTACGAGTAGTGATATGGAGCATAACAGCACTGGGATGTTTAACTATATGTATCATTAAAGGTCTCAGGTGTTCTAACAATCTAACTGTGAGTGCGAAAGCAGAATGAGTGAAAATGTAAAGAGAAACTTAGGAGATTCACAGGACTGTCCTCCACCTCTATGGTTTATTCTCTTCACCTTTAGGCTGCATGGTATAAGCAGGGGTAGCTTAGTGGCATTGGACTACTGATCATTGGGCTACTGAAAGGAAGGTCCTGGGATGAAATGTAAATCACTCTGGATAAGTGTGTCTGTCAAATTCCATAAATTTACCTGTAAAAGTAGTAATAACTGGTTAAATATACAGACAAATGATTCAAGAGTTGATGATAAATGGTGTTTGAGGAAGTGTTGTATAAACCTTTTGTCATGCTAATATTCAGCACAACAGCATTCCCTCTTGTGTGATATTGCTTTAATATGACATAACAATACTATGAATATCTTGTCTTGTTGATCTTTTCATAACAATCAGAAATCATAACAATTACAACCTTTGTAAGCACCTGATTTGATATATTGTTTTATACCACTTTAATATGAGATATTTTATTTGATATAAGATATGACCTATATATATATAAATAATATATAAATGATCTATTATATATGATATATTGTATATGACACATGATAATTGCACTTATTATTCTCAATACTCCCCACATTTCAGTGATTATATTTCTGGACTCAATAATAAAATATGATATAATAATAATAAAAAAAAATTGTGCACTGCTAATGTCTTTCCTCTATGTTTGCTACAAATCTATACGTGTATATTGTGAAATGTACATATTGCATATGATGAAGACTTCAAATATTGTCCTATAGCATCAACCATCCCAGATTGCAAGACTCTGGACTGACAAAAGAAGATGAACTACATCATTCTTCCTGGCCATCAATAGCTGTGTTTTACAGATGAAGCACAGTTGCCTAATTAGGTGTCCTGTTGTAATGTAGCAGGTAAACACACAAGACATAGTCTCACCTTTAGCTTGGAATTGTGAGCAACAGCTGGTGATTTGTCCTGCTTGGGTGGAATGTGCAGCTCCCATTTTCCAAAGTCCATCCTTTTATATGGGTGAGAAAATTTATCCCAGCCATCTATTTTAATCAAAATAATCACAAAAAAGTGCTCAGTCTAATGATTAGTCTGAAAGTGAAGACAATATGTACAAACTGCTTATGTTCTCAAAACACGGTACATTAACCCCATCCTGTCACCTCCTGGGGGACATGATTTGTGATGTTTTTAGAAAATCACTACATCTCAGTTCTTTGATGGATGAATGCAGATTTTTTTTCCCCTGTTAAATTAAGGGAGTTTGTTCTACTTCCTGATGCATATGTATCAGTGTTGATTCAGCATTGGGATAAAAATTGTGTAATTGAAATTCATTTTTGCTTGTTTTTTGGCACTGGTCACATTTCAATACTCAAAACAATACTTAAAAACCAGAGCAAAATATAAATGAATACACTCTTGACTGTTTTTTATTATTTAATTAAATAAGCGTGACATCACAGATCTCTACCTACAGTATAAAATTGAGTGTTAAGATGTACTGTTTCTGTAGTCTCGCATATTTGTTGTGAAGCAACAATTATGCTCTGTAGTTCTTAAAGATTATTAAAAGAATATCTAATATATATCATGTTATAATTTTTATAGTTTTTTTGACTAGCACAACTAATGAACATATAACGGCAATGTCCAGAAGTAGACAGTGACTTTACAAATAGGAAAATAGACTACATCGTAGTCACAGATTCCAAACTTTTTTATATAAAAAAGTTGTATAATAATTCAGGAATATTACATTTTACATGTGATCATTAAGTGGTGACTGCAGTAACTTTTTCACCTTCATCAACTTATTTTATTCTTGTTTTTGCAGTATTACAAAGATGCTGATATAAGAAAATAATTTACTTGGAATGCAGATAATAGCTCATTATGTCAAAAAAAAAAGTGTCTAAAGTGGGATGGAAACTGAAGCTCTTTTAATTAAGTCGGTAACATTGACCGCATGACACAATCGACTGAATGCTTCAAAACTAATGAAATTTTAATTTACAAACTTTTGGACAAAAGTAAACTCATACATACTGAAGTCCCCAGTGAGGAACAGAGCCTCGGCAGCAGGCGCCCACTCTTTAAAGACGAGGCTGTTGTCCGGCAGGCGATGAGCTCCAAAAGTCTTATAGCTGCGTGTGAACTGATCAAAGCCCCCTTCAGCCTCCTCCAGGAGAATCAACTGCTTCTGAAACAAACCATACCTGCCAAACACAGACACGGGGGGGTGATACACATCAATACTCAAGAATCGACTAGGACACAGTCTCAGTAGTCCCGGTTTGAGCACATGAAGGGCTAAGTATATATGAAACATTAATAGGGTTGATGGCCCCTATGCTTCAAATAGTGAATCACATCAGTGCAAGATCATACTGATTATAGCATTCAAGGACACTACGAAAAAAATATGTTCAAAAGCATGTTGCCTGTTCCTGCAGGGAACTTACAAAAGTTTGAGCTGAATAATGAACAAGCTAACCGGTTCTTTAGTTTAAGTTTTGTTGTCATGGTTGTTTTACAACAAATAAATACAACGTGTTAATGGAAAAAATATGGACAGTGACCAAAAGTATTAAGACGCGTTCTATTTTTTTTTTTTTTTAAATAATGACAATCACAATAGTAAGAACTTTATTTTATTTAATGAAATTGCTATAGGCCGCATGATGGCTTAGTGGTTAGCACAGTTGCCTTGCACCTCCAGAGTCTGGGTTCAATTCCCAGCCGGGTTTGATTCCCGCTTCTGCGTGCATGGAGTTTGCATGTTCTCCCCGTGCTTGATGGGTTTCCTCCGTATACTCAGTTTTCCTCTTACAGTCCAAAAAAATCATGCAGATTAGGCTAATTGGTGTTCCCAAATTTCCTGTAATGTGTGTGTATATATGTGTATGATCAATTGGCACCCTGTCCAGGGTGTACCCTGCCTCATACCCTAGGATAGCCCTGCTATAGGCTCCAGACCCCCTGCAATCCTGTGTACAGGATAAAGCGGTATAGATGATGAGTGAGTGAGACAATTTCTATACATAAATAAGTATTTAGTGTGAAGTCCTTCATTCTTCAAAACCTGCTCGATCCAGCTGGACATAGAGTCAAAAAGACATCTGCGGTACTTTGGTGTCAGTTGCTCAATCCGTGCCTGCTTGATTGCTTCATGAAGATCATTTACAGAAATTTGCAATACAGTTTTAGAATTCCCTGTTCTTAGCCATTTTTAGACATGGACTTCCCGCCTTCAGAAAATAAAGGTCCTGCATATTTGTTCCATCCATTAACGGAACGCGCTAATTCTAATTAACACAATTCTTCAGCCAATAGAACTAATTAGTGACATCACCTGTTATGATCATAAGGAGAACTAGAATACACGGCCTATGTTGTATTAATACTTTTAGAAACCATTCTAGGATTTAAACTATATACTGTATATATAACACTCCAATGTATAATGTTTGTCTTTTTCATGGTTCCAAATCATTTAAAATTCTGGTTACTGCAAAATGAAAATGGAGATTATTACTATTACAAATCATGAAGCCTCTTGGAAATTTTGACTATTGTAACTGCTTCAGTCCGTTTGCCTACAATACATGCACATGACAATCTGACAGAGGGGGAAAAAAATGAAGTTTGAAATAAACACATTACATAAGGCTTCTCATGATTCTCGTTCATGTTACACTAAATGTAATGTACATGAAATCTCACAAGGTTGTTTGCATTAAGACTGACTAACACATCTTAAAGAGGACATTTTGATTTTTTTCGATCTTTTTTTCGAGTCTCATGGTCTCTAGAACACGTGTGCGCGTGTGTGTGTGTGTGGGGGGGGGGGTACATGCAAAAAACACATCGCTTTCCTTATCTTCTTTAAATTTGCATATTTTTTCCTAAACCCACTCTTCAGATTCATCTGTTATCTGTGACATTTAGACAATATTCCTGAGGGAAAAAACAGTGAAAGGACCCTCTTCCAGCTCGGGGCTCAGTTCCACCCAGGATTCGCCATTTTATTTGTCCAAAACAGACACAAAAGAGAGAGCACAGAGATATGTGTTTCATTCAAAACCATATAGAAAAGTACACCAACATGTGCGCTAAACATTTCACACCAGACAGTGTTCTCAAAGAGGGACATTTGGACTGGTGTGGCAAAAATAAAAAGATAGACCTATTCCTACTGTCTATGAGTAAGTTTCAGGTCATGAACCTTAAAGTGTTATTTTTTTGTTAAGCTTGTACGGTTGTACGGTGAATTTAGGCACACTGTGGGGCTAATGTTGCTAACAGTAGCTTGTATCGGACACTGAAGCAGGATAAAACTTCAGCACAGTAATTGTGAGGAACAATGGTGCCTTTTGGCTATAGGAGTGTTATTTTGCTGTTTAGGGATAGAAAATTTAAAACAAGACTACAGTATTTTGGCTGCTACATCTTCCAGCTGTCCATCTCATTGAGTCCATCTCATTCTTAAGAGCTAAAAAAGGCTAACAGCTAACCATTATCAAGTAACCTAGCATTCTCCAGCTCTCAGCTGTCTTTTAACATTTATAATCACTGCACACTGTGGACATGTCCTTGTGAATAATATATATATATATATATATATATATATATATATATATATATATATTTTTTTTTTTTTTTTTTTTTTTTTTTTTACTCTTAAATTTACATATAATAAATCGGTTGCTACTGAAAATATTTTTCCTGCTTGTTTTGTCTGTCAAACATGCAGGTTGTCAAAGCCTCAAAATGCTTCCAGTCTCTGCATTCTGATTGGCTAAGAAAATGCACTTCCGCAAAGGGCCATTTGTGGGAAGTTCATTTAAAGCTACAGTACAAACACTGAAATGGTATGTTCGCAAATGAGTGAAAGAAAGAAATTCAGGCATGCCAGTATGCATTATCTGAGCTGTGTTTCAGCAAGAAAGTTATCGGACACATTTGGAAGACCTCTAAGGCTGTTCATATTTAATGAATGAAGACACCACATTCGGCTTATTTTTTGACAAGACTGTCACTTCATACTGAAGGAGCTTTCCAATCTTAAAGGTCCCATATTTTACTATTTATTTAACAAGTTAACATACTGTAGGTCTCACCGCTCTCCCAAAGTGTGTGTGGGTTTGTGCGTGGGTGTCAGCAGTATTCAGATAATGCATTTTTTATACCTCAAACACCCTCTGTTTCACTCCTTTATGTACGGTATATGATTTACAGCTAAGCCACATCCTGCCAAAGAACAGCAGAGATAAACACAGCTAGGTGGAGCTGAGCAACAAGTTAGTGTATCTTCTATTACGATGTCACATTAGCTGGAAAATCAGATTGGTCTATTTAGGATAGGTAAAAAAAAATAAAAATAAAAAGCTTTCTACACATTTTTTTTTCTGTACACAAACTGGAGATGGGTAAAAAAAAAAATCGATTTAGTTATGAATCGTGATCCTTTTGTGATTCTGACTCCAAAATAGATTTTTAAATTATTCGATTTAATATATACATATTTTACTATATACATAGTAAAATAGTGAACCGGTTGATTAGCCAGTGACCAGAATTTGCCGTTTTCAGTTTGATTGACCATAATCCGACTCAGATATAAACGATTCTGTACCTAATGCAGAAGTTTCCAAGTGGCCCAGTGGTAAAAGCGCTCGCCTTATCATCCGGAGATCGCTAGTTCGAATCCCGGGTGGTGCTGTAACCTCTCACAGCCGGAGGTCTAGAGAGAGCTGATTGGCCGAGCTCTCTCAGAGGGGAGGGATGAGAGGTACTTGGTGCTCCCACATTAATCACTGCTCTACAGCCAGTCAGGGGTGTCTGTGAGCTCGCGCAACTGAGGGAGCGGATAGCGCTGTCCTCCGAGTGTGTTACGACGCTCCCAACGGTGCGCGAGCAAGCAGTTCGAAAAGATGCGGTCGGCTGGCGTCACGTGGTTCGGAGGAAACACGTGATAGTCTTCGGCTCTCCCGGCTGAGTGGTAGTAGTAGCCTTAATGTGGGAGCCCCCTAGTGACGGGGAGGAATTGGACACAACTAAATTAGGGAGAAAATTGGGGAAAAAAAAAAAAAAAACTGTGTGACTTCAAAACCTCAGATCTGTGAGCGAATTAGTCCCAAACCCACTCATTACACACACTTCCACCAGTCTCAAAACCTCGCAAGCATTAATTAGTCGAAAATATTGTGCAATAGAAGACCCACATGTCCGCATTCGAAGCCCCGCGTGCTCGCAGTCACTCAACCCGCACGCTCACCGTCATTTTTAATCCTACAAGTGGAGCACTCTGAACTATTTACACTTTTTCATTGCCTGTGATAAAAGTAAATTATTTGCCAAGTATGTTTAGAAATAATAATTATAGCAGCTGACAGAGATATGTGCTGCTCAGTAAAAATGTAGCTATTTGCTTAATTTTATTTTAAGTTTTTATTTTGTATTGTTTACATGTTGCACTTGATTTTTAAGTGCAAACATTAATCTTATAAGGAATGTGCTATATTTAATCACTCATTAAACTTTTTCAAAAAATTTAAGATTAAGTCACAAAATTGGGAAAAAATGTCATACAGAATCAGGATAATTTTTAAATAGTGATACTTATCGAATCAAAATTGTAATCAAATCAGCACAGAGGTATCTATAACCAACCAATTAAATATACACAAATCCAAAGCTATATTCAAAACTTTATCAGCCCTATAGGTAACATAAACATCAAGTCTATATCTTTAACGTTAATTCAAATGTTTATTATAAAATGATGATAAACGAAGGCTGTAAATACCCAAAAGCTATAAAGCCTAGAAAGGGTTTAAAAAGTGCAACAGACTGCTTCAAATGAGTTTGCTTTGATTAAATAAGAATATATATTTTATATTGCTCATTCCAGATTAACATGTTAGATGTTTTATAAAATTATAAAATAATGAAACGTATTCTACCGGTGTTGTCGGCTCTGGTGATTTAAAAAGCCTCTGCTATAATAATAAGTTTGACGCTGTGAATTGGGTAGAGGATTGGCTTAGTGGTGCCCAATAAAGTGCTGATATTCTTGGCATGTCCCCCGGCTCGTGTCCCAGCTGATTAGTGTCTGGAGAAGACATCCAAAACTGCATCTCAATCAGCCTGTCAAGGAGATTTCATAGGAAGCTGATTTCCAACCTAGTCATTACTGAACGGCTGCTGAATCAAAACTTGGGCCAACCTTATTATTAGTAATAATGACTGCACAATTGGTATACACTGTTGTTGTCCTTGATGTCCTCTTCACCGTGTTTCCTATATGACACTTCCTACAAACTACACCAACATTTTGTATTAGCTTACCCTACTTTTTCCTGAACTACAATGGTTTTTACAGGCCATGTTATTTAAACGTCTAGATGTTTTTTCCTTCGGAATGCACACACTACGCTAACATTTTTTCATTTTCCCTGGTAAAGTCTTATAAGTGACTTAATACAGAAATCCAGAGTACATCTTGTACTGTGAGGTTCTGGCATTATGAGTTTCGTACACATTTGACAAATCACACTGAGCTTCCTGTACCTTTCAAATGCAGAACCCGAAAGTGTGGCACGATGTACTAAATACAATTGGGTAATTGATTAAACCAAGCAGGACAAGTGTCCCTTTTCCTTTATTAAAAGATTTTAAAAAATTACACGCATGCAACCACGCAGACGTGCATACTCGCTCACCTTACACTTCATTCAAACGTAACCTGAGACAATACCTACAATAGCCACATCTGAATAAGCACAGTCGGGAATCAGCATTGTGTTACTAACTACTAAATTCCCTTAAATTAAAGCAACGATATGAAAACTTTTTAAAAGAAAGTTTGCCACGCAGCTTAATTAAGAAAATTGCTACATACTGTATAAAAAAAGCAAAATGAGATTTGATCTGACTGTTAATTTTGAAACAATGCGCAAAACATATTAACTGTCATCATTTCAGACAATTTACTGGTTAGAATAAAGATGAGTTTAACCACAATGCCATACACTAAGGGAGGAATAAATAGCACAAAGGGGGCCTGCTGTTATAGAAAAATAAATCAAATCCAGGGTGGTGTTGCGAGGAATGACAAAAAAAAAAATGCAGATGTAAGCGTGGATCTTCCTTAAATGTGCATTGTGAAAAGAAAATAGAAACAGAACATAAACAAGTCTCAGGTGCAAACATAATCAGGAACTACACTCACAGCATGTGCACATAATTACACCATGTAGGGAACTGTAGTCCAGCAGCTCCATGGCACTTCCCTGACACAGCTCCCCCTCAGGGCGCAGCTCCTAGCGTGCCAAACAAAGTCAGTAGGGGGTCCGAGACATTCATGGGGTGCCAGTCGCCGTGAAGCCAGAGGGGGAAGCAAGATCCCTCATTAAGAATGGGCAAGGAGCAAAGTTCTCTGAAATTTGAGTGTTGGATAAGTTCTTTGGTGTATGAAGAGGGAAGAAAAATACCCCAGGCAAACAGGGATGCAGAGCGACATTCTCAGAAGGGCAGGAAGCAAGCATGAAGTTCTCAGCATAGCAGAGAGGCGCAAGGTGACACCATCATGAGACCGGGTGGCAAAGTGACGTTCTAAACTTAAAACCGTTCTGACCAGGGTCAGGGACCGAGACTCTGGCTTGAACATTGCTAGCATGCCACGGTGACCTTCAGCCGTGACCTTCTGGTCAAATCGCCAGCTTTAGGAGAGGCTGTCCTTTTGGCCTTAATGCCATTTCCCCTCAGAAGAGTAAAGTTTTACGACCTTGATGAGGTTACTACCCTGGTTAACCTGTACCACAGGAGAGTTAACCTTTTTTTTAGTCACATGTATTAATCTATTAATGTCCAAAATGTATTCGAATAATAAGCCTTGTAGTCAACACCGCGTCTACAAAAAATTTATCACCTACTGACCAATCAGATTTGGGAATTTCCTGTCGCTGTGGCTAAAGAAACTGTACGCCAGTTCTGTCATCTTTGTACTGAAGGGGCAGATACACTGAGCTCAGCAAACCTCCTGAGAAACACTGAGTACATGCAAGACATGTTGGGTCACGATTCAGAAATGAAAACAGGACAGTTTCTCACAAAGAGGAAAGTTATGGTAGGTTATGGCTCGCATAGGTCTATTTAATGAATTATGTTTATATAAAATATCTTAATCATGATATTTTATTTCTCTTTATTAACTAAACATCGTTTGTGGTTTGGGGAAGTTGTTTTTTTTAAATAATAATAATAATAATAATAATTATTATTATTATTATTATTATTATTATTATTATTATGATTATTCTTATAATTATTATTATTATTTATATATGTTTGCATGTGAAGTATTGTAGTAAAATCTTTCCATTCCTCCATAATGCTATAGGTGGTGCTCTCTAAAATAGTCACACATTGGCAGGCAGCTCAAGACGGCATATTAGGTCCAATACAGGTTGTTTAAAAAAAACTTTTTTTTTTTAAGGTGTAAGGGGAGGGGTAGGGAATTTCAGAGTTTAAACTCCGAATTTTCAAACTGCAAGCTGCAATTTTGTGAAAGAAATCCCTCAATATTTTAAAATAAGTATTTCCTTGTTGCTAAATCCAAGGGAAAAGTAGAGTTTTCTTCTGAGGTTTACCTTGAAAATTTCCATTTTTTCCAATTTTCAAGCTTTTTTCTTTCATCCCATATTGGCTCTAATATACTATGGAACAAATTATATCCTTTATTCTAAGTTTGTTTGGAATTTTATGATATATATTAGAGATAGAGGAAAAATGGATCCAGTTATGAATCGTCATTCTTTGGTGTGCCGATTCACATATCGCCACACGGACTCCAAAACTATTTTTAAATTCTTTATTACTCTTATAATAGAGATGCACCGGTCAATCAGCCAGCTTGATCAGCCATGATCAATCATGTTGGAGATAACCAAGTTTTGCCGAGTGCACATTGTCTAATTAGTCTCGAAACGCACGTTAGAAGCCACATGTGGCCATGTTAAAAGCTGTGTGCAACATGCTCACATTAAAGTTAAATTATTTGCTTGCTAAGTTTGTTTAGAAATAATAATTATGGCGAATGACGGAGAGACTTAAAACGCTCAGTAAAAATTTAGCTTTTTAAGATAAATGTTAAACTATTGTATTTGAAGTTAGTTTGTATTGTTTAAATTCTGTTAGAAGAAGTGAGAAAACTCACAAGTATAAGAAATGGGCTATATTTAATTACTCATGTTGAATTCAGAAGTGAAGCCGTTGAATAAATAAAACTTTCGAGTTATGTTACAAATGAGGAAATTTATAAAACCATAATTCTATTATAATACTATTATAAGTATCACAATATTAATTGAATCAGCACCTAATGTACAGTAGGTATCGTGATAATATCATATCGGGTGGCCCGGTGATTTCCATCACTAATGGATACAGGATGTGTGTGAAACTTGCACAGTTATAACTTGCAAACTATATAAACTTTACCTGAAGTTAAAAAATGGGAGATAAGTAAAAGATTTAATTATTTACAATTTGAAAGAATTTCTGTTTATTTGAAACCGTGAAGTGAACAAAACCATTGTGTTCCTAAACGACAAGAAATGTTCCATAATCTGAATTTAAATACAGAGCAAAATAACACTGCTAAACTTTTTGGGCCTTTATTCTGTGGCCCAAGTCTGGACAAACACAACCCGTAGAAAACCTTGTGGTGCTAGCAGATCCTTAATTATGTTACAATTCAACATAATTCCCCTTATTCTGTTCATTAGGAGTTGAATCAGGGGTGTTAATTCGAGGAAAGCACTAAAATGTACCGGACAGTCGTGGGACTTCTAGATAATTGCCAATTATTGGTATAAATCTCCAGGCTCGGCCAAACACTCTCAGAGAAAAGAAAAAATGTTAATGTAGAAGAAAAGTTCTCAGAATGTAACCGGTTCAAAGAAATCCGGGCTAAATAAATGCAAAACAGCTCTTGAGCGTTCGCCAGCAGTCTTTAAGTATTCAGCTCATCCACTCTCTATAATGTGCACAGGTGTTCAATGCAAGCCTGAGTGAAGAGAACAGCTGGAGAGAGTGTGAGCTCACCACAGAGAACACGACCAGACTGCCATGACCAACATTTTAGTCCAGGCAACACAGTGGCATTAGAGGACAGCAGGGGTGCTAAATTCTGTTTGTGGAAAGAACACTGAGGAACACTGTAACTCAGTAAGTCCGATTGAGCTTAAATACCACGGACATGTCGCTGTGAAGGCATCACCATCAGGCAAGTAGCTAGGTTTATGAGCATGACAGAAGAACAAGACCCTATGAAACAATTTTATCAAAAGGTCCAGCTGAAAAAAAAAAAAAAAAATTCTGTGACTTGAAATGCAAATGTTTAAGATGCACATCACATCCTGCAATCTGAAAATTCACACAGCTGGGAGAAAAGCTTTTCAGGCAGCATTTAAGAAGGGAGGTGACAAGAGAAACTTGTTCGCACAGATCTACAGCTTCATCAGTGCCTGTTTCTAAGAGTGAACATTTCTGAGTTGGCCGTATGAAATCTCAGTATTGCAGACAGTCTGATTGTGGGAAAAAAAAAAAAAAAAAACCGCCCATGCTTGTAGATTAGGATGCTGACATTAACAGCAAATCCTACTAGTCCTCTTGAGGCCTGTCACACAAGGCTTGATCGAAAACTTCCTTGCTGCAGGCTGCCGGACCCACATTCTCACCAAATTCATGAGCAGCAGTGAGCAATTTGCTATGATGTAATAAAATTAAAAAAAAGAAATAAAAACCTATAACAGTTAATCCCATCCCTCCCCTAGAGTTGCCACCTGTTTCGGTTTTCCCATGACTGTCCCTTTTTTTCCCAACTATCTGTTCTGGAAAATATAGTACATGACATTTCCCAGTACACATAACCGTTTTTTTAATATGTCTGATTTTATAAAAAACAGCTATATATTATAGATCTATATTGCATACCTATCACACAAGTAACACAAGATATCACCCCATCCCTCCAATAACATTAACATGATTATTTGATTGGTCAGAAAGTGTTAATTTGTAAACAGTCTCAGCTTCAGGATTTACATGAGTTTGATCATAATTATAAATAATGGTTTGTTTTTTATTATTATTATTTATAAAAAAAAATTTCTATAGTAACACCTAACACAGGGGCTTCTATGTCAGACACTCTACATAAACTGGAGACATAAAACGCATTTTTTGTTTGTTTGTGAGGAGCCGTTTATATTTGGAAAACGTCTCCAGTGTTCGCCAATGATTTGTAACAGTCAGAGGTAGGGATGTTTAATCTTTCCGACAGAGAAAAGTCTTCAGGACTTTTCTGTTCTTCAGTAACACGACAATCTGCATTTTGTGTCTCATTAGCTTTAAGAGAAAGGGTAAAATGAGAGGTTGTTAAAGAAATGTCTGTTTATAGCTGTTATAAGTGATAACAAGAAGTAAACATTGAGCATAATTACAAAAAGATGAAACGCATCTGTCATTCTTTATAAAAAAAGCAAACAACTGTTAGTGTTGACAATCTGCTATGGTATAAGAGGAATAAAAGCTTTCAGGACATGCTATTACTGGAAAAGTATTAACTTTGCTTTAGGTCACATCTCATGACTCTGCTGTTGATTACGTTTCTATAACCTCATAAACTGTTCTTACTTGATGCTTAGCATCCATAGCTTCTCCAGCGACTTTGTTACTAAATGCGAAAGAAATAAAAGACAAATGTTTTATTTATTTTTTTTATTCAGTGTTTTTCTGAAACTGACAGGTGAAATTAACAACTTCTTCAATAACACCCATCAAGATCAATCAAGTGGGATGTACACCGAATGGCCAAACAAGTTGCCATTTCCGAAGAGCCAAAGAAAACAACTAAGGAGATTTGAAATGACTGCAACTGAGTTAATTCTTCAACACATTATGAAAACCAGGACGGATAGTGCTGAACCATCAACTTTGTGGGGGAAATATTGTTATATAAAAAAAAAAAACTCATGAATGGAGATAAGATGTATGGTAAAAAAAATTATTAATAAAAAAGTGAAAGTAAGAGCATTTCCATACGCATATAATGTGATGAGAATCAATAGGTTTGGGCCTAAACAGCTGTGTGGTTAGTGAGACTAAGCAGAAAAAGAAGCCTACAATTTGTCATGAAGCAAAAAGATTGGACGTTGCAGCAGTGGAAAAAGGTCGTGTGGTCTGATGAGTACAGATTGATCCTATTCCAGAACAAAGGATGCATCAGGGTAGGAAGGGAAGCGCATGAAGCTATGCATCCATCACGCTCGCCGTACAAGCATCTGGAGGACATGGTATGATCTGGGGTTGCTTCTGCTGGTGAGGGCTAGGCTCAGCCACCTTATATGGCAAAAAAATGAAAAATAAAAAGATGGCCTGAATGATCACATAAATGGAGTTTTTTTTTTTTATATAACCTGATGGCATGAGCATATTCCAGGAATTAAATTGTGAAAGATTGGTTCACATGAACTGAACGCCACATTGTGTGCTGTAATCGAAGCTAAAGAGTCCACAGCTTTTTTTGGCAAGGCAGTGTAAACAGCCTGTTCTTGAAGTTGATTTGTTGGAAACAGGAAAAATTGGGCAAGCATATGGAACTGAGCAGTTTGAGCAATGAGAAAAGGGCCACCTTGTGATGGCGAGATGACTGGGTTGAAACATCTCCAAAACAGCAGGTCATGAGATAAAGTGGTTAGCACCTACCAAAAATGGTCCAAGGAAGAACTAATGCTGAACTAATGACAGGGTCATAGGCACCCAAGATTCATTGACTTGCGTGGGGAGCGAAGACTTACCCACATGATTGTTGCAAGTTTCACATTAAAACTACAACAGGGATAGAAAGTTACTGTCCAAAAACTAGTGACAGAAATAAAAGCTTGTTATTTTAGTTAATTACACAATTAACAACGAGCTTTGAAAAACATTTAAACCAGAGCATTGTGACTAGTGAGTCCTTTTCTGTTTAAGCTAAGTGTCTTGTCTTTTAATTAGGTCTTTCAAACATTTTCAAAATGTATTGTCATCTGCACAGAGTGTGTAAAAGCTTTACCACGCTTTGATGACATTTTGACAGAGAAAGTGCATTGTGGGCATTTTGACAGCCAATATATGACAACAAAATGAATCTATAAGAAGCTTCCTCATGTCCGGCAACTTAATTACAGCGTGACATTCAGTGTGTAAGGAAATCATGCTCGCTAGGATTTAGACATCTTGCATTATTTCATTATTTATGAAATTATGAAATATCAAATTTTGTCTGCTTCCCTAATTTCAGCCACAACAACATATAATGGGTTTTACAAAGCTGCTACACACACACACACACACACACACACACACACACACACACACACACACACACACACACACACACACACACCAAATATCCAATAATGCCCCAAAAAACTTTTTACTCATTTCCTCTGTAAACTCATTTTAATTCAAGGACCAGAACGTTGGTGTGTTCACTCACTGCGCTCCATTCTCTTAATTATTCCATCAAGTGAAAACCTCAAAATTAAATATTTATAAAAGAGCAATGGGGAAAATATGTTTTTGCCTCTTTTGGTGTTGTTGGCAGTCGGCCAGCCAAGTCTGCACATTCTACAGATCCAGGGCATTGGGTAAAAAAAATTAGCCTTTGCTCCTGGGTAATGCCCTACAAACGTCCTCATGAGCCTGCTGTATCAATGCCGCACTAATACCAGGAATAATTTGCAATAGGTCAATGATGCGCAATTTAACCTACAAAAAAAAAAAAAAAAAAAGGTCACATTCTGGTCTCCAGCATGACTCATCGTATTTGAGAATAGCGTATGATCTGTAAATAAGACAATGTTCCTTAGAGAGTCTTAGGAACACATTTCACATGGAATCATTTTAATATTAAAAACAGTTACCTAGAGAAGAGAAATTAATGACCTTTAATATTTTTAGATCCTTGAGAGACATTCGATCCTTCAAAGTTAATTAAACACGTCTAGTTCACCTTGTCACAGGTCCCTGTGGTAATAACATTGGATCAGTTGCAGGTTCGGAAATTATTACCGATGACTCTTTGTCAACCGTGAATATTAAATTTTTATTTTTTTATTTTTTTATTCAGGTCATGGTAAATGTTCTTATGCAACATCACTGTCATAATCATTACACATGAAACAGCACAGGAGCATAATAATCATAGTTTTTTAGTTTTTGTAATAGTTATCTTACTGTTTAGTTCTCAATATAGTCAATAAAGTTTTATCATATTCATTATTTTTAATTTCATTATATTCAAAGTGACCTTAGAGATGATTGAGAGAATATGGTATCTATTCCTTATCTATTCCTCTAAATGCTAAGTCTTTATTCATTATTTATTCCTTGCTTGTTTGTTTATGTAATCATTCCTGCATTTATTTTATATGTAAAAATGAAGAGGTTTGTTTTTTCCACTTTTGACAGGCAAAGCCATCAGTTCAGATCCTTTATGAATCTACAACCACTTCAAAGATGGCAGTACATTAGGTTCAAGTGGAACAATCTGCATGTTGAGAGCTGCTAAACAAAATGTACACTCTGACACCCTGAGTAATATACATGTGCGACACTTCTGATAGGACCATTATGTGGAAATTGCTATAAATGACTGGTGGGTTGTTTTGGCGTGGTATAGACCAAGTGTTCTCAAACTTTGCACAGTGCCAGGTACCAATTTCACAGAAAAGAATAATAAGAAAAAATAAACAAAGCTGAGCACAGATTTTCTTTTAACAAATCATTGATGCATTATTCTCATTATTTAAACAAGTAATGTACGGTAACACGTCATGCTATTTATTAGAGATGGTATAAAAATATTAAAAAAAGCAATTCAGTTCCGTAAAACAGTTCTATTGTATGGCAATTCATGTAATGGCACTCAAAAATATTTATTTATTTGTTTGTTTATTTATGCTTGCATTTGACTTGTAAGATTTTGCTGTTCATCTATAATCCTGCAGGTGGTATGCTTTTCATTATTCACACTGCATGGCATCTTGTGAGATATTAGCTAATGTTTACTATTTGTTTAGAATTGTAAAAAAAAAAATCTTAAAAAAAAAAATCAAGATATTTATAAAATTGTAGTTCTTAAAAAAAAATCACAATACAAAATGCCAGGTATCGTGATAATATCATATTGAGCGATCCCTGGTCATTCCCGTCCCTACTATTTATCAGAGCTGTACAGCTTGTTTTTGTTCAGAATATATATTTTATTTAGGTAGTTATTAGATTTAGGTTGATATTATTTATTAATTTATTGTAGCTAGGATTTTATCCAAAAGTTTGATATGATGTTGTATGGCTACAGTTACAGCACTGCCACCATAATAATTTGTCACTTAAAGGACTAAAGGAAGAAAAGTATTGATGTCTATCTGTACTGATATAGGTGTCATGAAGAAGAAAGAGGCATTGATATTTCTAAGAAATATAATAACTTCAAAATGGTGGATTGTGATTTCCACCTCCGCAACAAAATTTTAATAAACTGCCACCCCCTGGCTCTGCTACACCAAGCTCCCAAAGGTCTCTTGACACCACTTTGAGGATCATGGGTATAGACAGTAGAAATGTATTGCAACACTATAGTATGACTATTATGACTATGACACTATGTAGCAAAAATACTGCTGGACATTGGTGATTTTTCTCCTCAAGCACACCTACTAAACATGCTAATAAAGTGTGTTATAGCAGGAGAAAATTGTGCTAAACTCACCAAAAGGAGCGAATTCACATTTTCCACAAACTGGTACTGTAGGTAAGCGTTGACAAAATTATTCCAGAAATGGCTCCAAAATTTAATCAATCCAAATCCAACACCACAACAGAGAAAAACATTTACACCCAGGCACCAACAACAGTTTAGGTCTTCCTAGCTAGATTTGCCATTTATGACAACTGTATGGGAAGTGAATTGTTTTTATGTAACTCATCAGCTGAATGTCCAGTAATTACTGTATATCCAGTTATTATACAGTCTATGGTTTTTCCCTAAAAGTGCAGCAATAAAATTTAAAAATAGACTCCACTGGGAAAACTTCAGAGGCTATTTTTATACTACGTAATATTGCTTTGCACCACAGGTCACCCTTCACATTAGCAATGTCGTTCTCAGCTTGCTCTTCTATGAACTCCAATACAGAGTCAGTATGCATCTAGCTTGTTTGCGATCTGCCAACAAACACAAAAAATAGACAAAAAATACAAGGAAGGCTATTATTGAGGATTTATGGAGACTTTATGCAGGCTATGTTAATAATGACTAGGGAACGGGGGGTGGGGGCAATTCAGTTAAGAATCATGATTCTTTTGTGTGCTGATTTATGTATAGCCACAATAATTTTTTTGTAAACTATTTTTACATTTATAAAAGAGATGAACCAGTCGATCAGCCAGTGACCAGAATTGGCTGGTTTTCAGTTTGATTGATGTTGACCGGTGATCAGCCAATCAGCATCAGATACTATACTGAGCACAGAATCTTCCAAGTGGTGCAACAGAGACGCATTTTTATGGCAATATGTTTTCAAAGATTGCGTGCCAATGATCTGCATTTTTCTCCAAACTATGTGAGCGAATTAGTCTCCAACTAACTCATTATACACGTTAAACGAGTCTCAAAACACTGCGAGCACACTTTTGTCTTGGAAAGGGTGTGCATAAGAAGATGAATTTTGAGACACTGGGGGCATTTGAGGCGGTACAACATCACCATTTCTTTACAATCAAATTACATTTTCATCCCGTGTGGTAAGTGAATTATTTGCTAAGATGTTTAAAAATAATAATTATGGCAGATAACAGCGATACGTACTCTGTAAAAATTTAACCTTTCGTTTGATTTAATTTTAAGGTAAAATTTTTCCTTACTTATTTTTTAACTCTTGTATTTGAAGTTAGGTTGTATTGTTTAAATGCTGCTCTTAGTTTTTAAGTGAAGAAACTAATGTTATAAGGAACGGGCAACCTCAATCTTCAATTGCAAAACGCTATTTGAATAAGGATATTTATAAACTTGTGATACTTATAGACTAGCATTTTCCATCACCTAGGTATTGTGATAATATCGTATTGGGAGGTGACTGGTGATTCCCATCCGCAGTACCGTGCTTTTTAAGTGGCCCCAAGAGTGTTACGCAGAGTTGTGCCTGGGCAAGGTAGAGCAAAATCATGTCTCCTGGATCCATGGCATCACCAGAATTACACAATGTCAGCTGTTGCACATTAAAAATGGGCGTGGTTTGAGGTTTGAGTATTATGTGTCATCAACTGTCAAGCTATAAGGAAGCACAGCATGTGAAGGAGAACAGCTCACTTTATCTACAAGTCTATAATAAAGTTGTTAAGTGTGTGGAAATTCATTTAAGCGGCCCCAAGAATGTTACGCAGAGTTGTGCCTGGGCAAGGCAGAGCAAGATCAAGTCTCCTGGATCCATGGCCGAGTCCATGATGTGTGAGCATCACCAGAATTACACAATGTCAGCTGTGGCACCTTAAAAATGGCCGTGGTTTGAAGTTTGAGCATTACGTCATCAACTGTCAAACTATAAGGAAGCACAGCACGTGAAGGAGAACAGCTCACTTTTTCTACAAGTCTATGATAAAGTTGTTAAGTGTGTGAAAATGAAGGTGTAGCTCGGTTAGCACAGCTAGCTCAAACGTTTAGCCTTGTTAAAGAAGAGAGCCCGAGTGGAGTAGGGCAATCCCCAAATTCACGCTAGCCCTCAATGAAGTGCACTACATAGGGTATGAACTCCTGCGCTTATATGTCAGGTGTATCCTGCTGATCCGGAGCGATCGGAGATTTAACCTTGTCTTTTCAAACCTTAGCATTCAGTACACAGCTGACCTTAATAATAATAATAATAATAATAATAATAATAATAATAATAAATCGACTCCAGAGTGTGCAGACATCAGCTAGATTGTGATGAACAAGGCCATTTTAGAGCAGCAGCTGTCAGACAGGAGGAAGTAGCGGTCAAAGACAAGCCGCTGTGCGTTTAGTCTGGTCTGAGTGCGCCAGGGCCGAACGAACACTCAGAGCAATGCAAACAAGACGTAATAGCACACTTTACCTCCTCTCAAAGTCCTTCTCAAACGGTTTGAGGTAAGGGTCCAGTTGTAAAGAGCTGCTGAAGTCGGGAATATGAACCTGAGCTTCTGTATCTGCCATGTTCGCTTAAGACCAAAGCAATCGAGCGCCGAGTGCTACAGAAGCGCGAGCTGTTCAGTTTTGCTCAGCGTTCAGCAAAGTGGGCGGGGCTGTGGAAGCTCACTCACCTCAGTGCTGCTGACACGTGATTCTGTCTAACAGAAAATAAAACCTTATCTCATAAATGACAATTGTGTCATTCTGAATGAATTAATCACAAGGAAATCGATTATATCAGATATTTAGTTTTATTTATTTTTTATTTTTATTTAACAAATATTATAAGGAGTTTCTTACATGTAAAAGTTAAGGACCAGACTGGAAGGCTTTAAAATCCTAATCTGGGGGATCACTCACTCAGTCACCCACTTACTCACTCATCGTCTATGCCTCTGTAAGGTATTCTATTGTAAGGTATTATAATCCAATAAGAAGATTCCTGTGGCCTGAGAAGAGCCCCCTGACTGTGCTTCCAGACTCCTTATGTGGTAACACCTTCTATATCCTGTATCCAGATGAATATACATCCAAACGACTCTTGTCCGCTAGGATCCTTTTGTTTAACCAGAAGAATGCAAATGTATTTCATATCACCTGTCTGTCCCCGGCTAACTCTACATTAATGATTGGATCTTTTGATGTCCAGGACACAGCACCGCTTTAAAAGTAAATAAACAGAGATCTCCAGACTCTTCATGTGTGTGTGTGTGTGTGTGTGTGTGTGTGTGTGTGTGTGTGTGTGTATCTCTCCCAGTCGATCAGGCCCGGACTGGGAAGTGTGTGTCAAGGTACGATGGACACAACAAGCAATAACTCTTCTCCTCTTTATTCAGCTAAAAACTCTGACAGTCTTTTTCTTTTTAAATCTAACAGCCACTTTATGCTGTACAGATTTTTGGGGGCCTGGTGCCTATCCCAGGAGACTTGGGGAACAAACCGGGGAACACCCTGGACCCAGTTCTGCACAGGGCATAAACATACACACACTCAAACACTCATTATCACACCACGGGCAATTTGGGAACACCAGTTAGCCTAATCTGCATGTCTTTGGACTGTGAGAGGAAACCGGTGTACCTGGAGGAAACCCACCAAGCATGTGGAGAACATGCAAACTCCCATATAGTAAAATTATAATAGCAAAGAAACAATAATAATAATCCATTGTCAGCAGAGTCTTCAGCGAAAGCAACAAATAACCTTAAACCTCGGCTAGCCTTAACCAGCAGGCTCTAACCCTAACTCGACCACAATACCCGATTCTACTCTCATCTCAGACTTTCAGCTATTCCCCTTTTCAAGAGGTCTCTTGAGCGGAAGAGTTCTCATACAAGTGGAATTGCGTTGTAGCCCAAATAACTGGTTTAATTAATAATAATAATAATAATAATAATAATAATAAATACAGTTGCAAGCAACGATGATGGGCCCAAGCACCTTGCGCCATCACCACCCCGGGCACACCGCACAACCTGTGTGTTATTCAAGTGTGTCAAGACCTCGAAAAAGCCATGGCCACCTAGTTGCACACATCACACACTATACAGGGCTAATGTTTGTTTAGGCCCAAAATATTTGTTGAGTGCGTTAGTGTGTGTGTGTGTGTGTGTGTGTGTGTGTGTGAGGTTTAGTGTGTGACGTGTGGATGTGAAACTGTGTTTTGATATGAGTGATGTGTGTATTATTTTATGTGTGATGTGTGTGTGACAGAGATGTGAGTGTGTGAGTGTTAAAAATTGTGGTGTGATATACATGAATATGAGTGTGTTTGTGTATACGTGCGTGTGTGCATCAGTGTGAGTGTGAGACTGTTAACATTGTGATATAAGTGCGTTTGTGCTTGTGTGTGCATCGTGAGAGGTGTGTGTGTGTGTGTGTGTGTGTGTGTGTGTGTGTGTGTGTGTGTGTGTAAACTTTTGTAATGTGTGTGTATGTATGTATGTGTGCATGTATGTGATGTATGAGTGTGTTTGTGTGTGCCTGCGTGTGTGTGTGTGTGTGTGTGTGTGTGTGTGTGTGTGTGTGTGTGTGTGTGTGTGAGAGAGAGAGATGTGCTATGTGTGTACAATAGGCTGCAGATGCTGGAAAATAAGCCTCACACTATGATGTTCCTGAATGTGATGTCACTGAACGTGTCACTGAATATAATGTCACTCAATGTAATTCCACACAGAAAGTTATTAATCATTTTCAGCGTATTTTTAAGGCATTATCACGGCTGACCCGTTTGAGATATTAAAAATCCCTCTACAATTGCATCCTCAATGTCTTTAGATCACATCGGCCCGGTTTGGTAGCGATTATATAAATTCCCTAGGAGGAGTATATCAAAATCTATCGGGTGTGTTTTTGCGAACGACCCAAAATAACCGGACCAGGACATGCAGTGCGAAAGTTGTTCGGCTCAGTGAGCTCTAAATGTGTACCGAGTTTCGTGTGCCTACGTGAACGTGTGTATGAGCTATACAGCTAAATCTAGTGTAAGAGCCCCTAGGGGCCCCGGACCAAGTGACTCTCAGGCATACTGATGGCAGCAAATTCCAACCTGTCTGCCAAGTTTCATGAGTTTTTGAGCATGTTAAGACCCCCGAAAATTCCTAAAAGCTGGGGGAAAAAAATCCTTAGGAAAACAAGAGGGTACCCGCGCACCTTATAGTGCTTGGGCCCTAATTACTCACTCACTCACTCATCATCTATACCGCTTAATCCTGTATTCAGGGTCACGGGGGGCCTGGAGCCTATCCCAGGAGACTTCAGGCACATGGAGCCTATCCCAGGAGACTTCAGGCACATGGCAGGGTACACCCTGGACAGGGTGCCAATCCATCGCAGGGCACAGACACACACACATACACTCACTCATTCACACACTACGGGCAATTTGGGAAAGCCAATTAGCCTAACCTACATGTCTTTGGACTGTGGGAGGAAACTGGAGTACCCGGAGGAAACCCACCAAGCACGGGGAGAACATGCAAACTCCATGCACACAGAGACGTGAAACGAGCCTGGCCGGGGATCGAACCCGGACCCTGGCAGACCCTGGTGGCAAGGCAACAGTGCTAACCACTACACCACCGTGCTGCCTTGGGCCCTAATTAATGACTGCTTAAACACTGTAATTAACGATATGAAAGACCTTGGTTAAATCTTTAATTAGTTGAATTTCTGGTTAGCTGTTAATCAGATTGTCGACAACCATGCTAAAGACCATAATACCGTATAACCATAATCATGAACTTTGCAACATGGTACTTATTTAAAATTTTGGATAAAATACTGTATACTATGCAGTATGTAAGAAAACATGGAATGAATTAATAAATGAAAAATCTTGTCAAAAACTACATACAAAAATGAAAATCCGGTGCCTCAGAAAACATTTTATCCGAGCGTTTTGATATCGGAAAATTTGGGCTCAAGGCTGGATTCAACCAGGATGAGATGCCAGTCCATGAATACACACATATTAAAAATCACACACAGGAACACGTGCACATACATCAATCATCAAGAAATTTAGCATGCCCATTCCACCTACAGGTATCTGCATCTATGTACTTTGGCACACTAGAAGACACTGGAGAACTCACAAGAACCATGTGAACACTGGTAGAACATGCAAAATGCAACACAATTAACGTTTTCACTTAAAAATCTGGAATAAATATATTTTTATACAAATAAGTCTATAACACAAAACAAGGTTTGGTAGCTTTGTAAGTACAATACAGTATTGTGAATGACCAAAAACCTAATCTTGACTCGCACACTATGATTTCCTATGGCAATGGAGTTGACGCTACATGTAAGCCTCTTGCATCCTTTTAGAAAGCAAATATGGTTTGGTAATTTTGAAAGAAAGCATTTACTTCAGAAATTAGACAGATTATTCTCCGTGAGAAATAGCACAGCATGTATTTTCACAGAAAGGCTGCTATTATTAATATTTGAGTGCCTCTGAAAGCATTAGCAACAGATGACTAAAGAAAATGATGTAAATTGATGATTATTAAGATCATGTAAACATTTTCTCTTTAGGTTTTAGGGTCATGCAATATGTATTGAATAAGGAAATATAAAATGTTTCCTTATTCAATACATATTGCATGACCCTATATACAGAGAGACAGAGAGAGAGAGAGAGAGAGAGAGCGAGAGCATGTGAATGCTGGTCAGAACCAAAACCTAAGCAAATGTACAGATAAAGAATTTTGCTCTTTGAACATTTGGAACTGGTCTTAATCAAACAGAAGGTTATTGATCAGGCCAAAGTTTGTTCTAACTAGACTCTAGAATGTTTGTAGATTTAAAGGTGCATCTCAATAAATTAGAATATTATTTTATTTATAATTTCATTTATTTCCGTAATTCAATTCAAAAAGTGAAACTCATATATTATATAGATTCATTACACACAGACTGATATATTTCAAATGTTTATTTCTTTTCATTTTGAGGATTATAGCCTACACTTAATGAAAAATTTTAATATTGTGAAAAAGATCAATATTGGAGACCCGTGGTATCACACTCTAATCAGGGAATTAGCTCAAAACACCTGCAAAGGTTTCCTGAGCTTTTAAAGGGTCTCTCAGTCTGGTTCACACAATCATGGAGAAGACTGCTGACTTGATAGTTGTCCAAAAGATGATCTTTGACACCTTCCACAGAAAAAGGTGCCCAAGCAACAGGGATAACCGCAGCCTTGAGAGGATTATGAAATAAAGCCCATTCAAGAATTTGGGGGAGAGTCACAAGGACCGGACTGTAGCTGGAACTGGTGCTTCAAGAGCAACTGCACACAGACGCATGGATACATTCCTTGTGTCAAGCCACTCTTGAACCAGAGACAACATCAGAGGCGTTTTACCTGGGCTAAGACAAAAAGGACTAGACTGTTGATCAGTGAGCCAAAGTTTTCTTTTCAGATTAAAGTAAATTCAGCATTTCATTTGGAAATCAAGGTTCCAGAATCTGAAGGAAGAGAGGAGAGGAGAGGTACAGAATCCAAGTTGCTTGAGGTCCAGTGTAAAGTTTGCATAGTAAGTGGAGTTTTGGGAAGCCATATCATCTGCTGGTGTTGGTCCACTGTGTTTTATTGGGTCCAAGGTCAGTGCAGCCATCTTTCCTCTGCTCACCCGCTTAATGGAGATGGTGATTTCATTTTCCAACAGGACCTGGTACTAATGCCTGGTTTAAGGACCATGGTATACCTGTTGCTTGATAGACCAGCAAACTCACCCGACCTAAATCCCATAGAGAATCTGTGTGGTATTGTGAAGAGGAGGATGTGAGACACCAGACCCAACAACACAGAAGAACTGAAGGCCGAAGTAAGAGCAACCTGGGCTTTCATAACACCTCAGCAGTGACAGACTGATCGCCTCCATGCCACACCGCATTGTTGCAGTAATTCATGTAACGGAAGCCTTGACTGAAGTATTGAGTGCTGTAGTACATGTTCTTACTTTACAGGAGTCCAATATTTCTGTCTTCAAAATCCTTTTTTTATTGGTCTTGAATCATATTCTAATTTTCTGATTTACTGAATTTTTGGTTTTTTTTATCAGCTGTAAGCCATAATCATCAAAATTAAAAGAAATAAACACTTGAAATATCGGTCTGTGTGTAATGAATCTATATAATTTGAGTTTAATTTTTTCATTGAATTACTGAAATAAATCAACTTTTAATTCATTGAGATGTATATGTATGTGTACATATGTATTCATAAGAGAGATATATATATACTCCTAGTCCCAGTCACAGAAAATGATGCTGCCACCACCGTGTTTGACTGTAGGTATGGTTTTAATAATGCTATGTTCAAAGCCTCATTTCCTGATTCCAAATACCATATTTCAGTTGTCGTGTCATCAGACCAGAGGATTTTGTTTCTTCAGGTGCTTTTTGGAAAACCCCCTGCAGACTGTTATGTGCCTTTCCTTGAGGAATGACTTCTGTCTAGCCATTGTACCATATAGGCCTGATTGGTGGAGTGCTGCAAGTTTCTGTAAGTGCTGGCTATCCTTCTGTAAGTCTCTCTCATCTCCACAAGGGAACTCTGGATCATATTTATAATGACCATTGGGTACTTGGTTACCTCTCGGACCAAGGCCGTTCATCCCGATTACTCAGTTTGGTTGTGACGCTAGATCGGTGTAGTTGGTTGTTCCAGATCTCTTCGATTTGAGAATGACGAAGGCTATCATGCTTTTGGGTGCTTTCAATGCTCCAGAAAGTTTCTTGTATCCTTCCCCAGATCTGTGTCTCGACACAGTCATGTTTGATGGATTTGTTTTGAATCTACTGTGTGATTGACAGGTGCATGCCTTTCCTAATTATGTCAATGAAGTCAGGTGGACTCCTATCAAGTTGTAGAAACATCTCAAGGACCACTGATAGGAGTGCGATGCACTGAAGCTCAATTGCAAGTGTCATAACAAAGGGTCTGTATACTGTAAATGGGATATTTCATTCTTTATTTTTTAATAAATTAACAAAAACACATGTTTTTAGCTTTATCGTTGTGGAGGTTTAAATACTGTACTTTAAAGGAGCATAGTTTGTTATAAAAGATATGAGTTCACACAAGAATGAACAATATGAACTGTTGGTCAATCAATATGGGCTATACAGTATTACAGTATGTTGATTTGATTGTCTAACTTCAGCAGATGTGTTATAATACTTGAGCGCCAACTTTTGCAAGGTTGCTAAAATCAGAAATAAGCAAATAGGTAGATTATATATAATTCTATAATTCTGAAGAAAATAACTTAATATAAAAAACAAATAGTTTTTTTATTTGGTGTAAAGGGTTAATGCCCTTTGGAGTTATGACTTTTTAAACAACTTTTTAAAACATATTTTTGCTGAATAAAATCACATTGAAATCATTTGCTTTCCAGGGAAGCGGTCACCTTCCCGGGAAAGCTCGACGGAATGAACTGCAAATTCCGTCTTCAATCACTGATATGGCAGCATAATAAAAAATGTATTACTCACATAGCTTATGATGTCTCACTGGTAATGTGATAAAAAGCCAGTCTGATTATTGCCAGCTGGGGTCATCTAGACCTATAAAGGAGCAATCATTTAAATATTAGCAATGGAATATTCATGAATATGGAAAGTGAAGGTCAAAGCTGTGAACAAAAAGCTAAATATTCTACATATATTCCTCATTTGCTATGGAAGGTATAGTATGTATGATTCATGAATGAACTGGACTAAGATATTTGTGGGGGGAAGAAAGGGATAGAATAAAGGTCGTGGCAATAACAACTGTATTTTATGTCTGTCAAATTGTTGCTACAGTACTGTATGTGCCAGTCTTGCGAGTGAAATATTTATCTGTCTGTATTTATGAGAGAACGTAAACCCTTAAGCTATTTAGTGGTACTATAAGATTGAAAAGTATACAACTTACTTATGTGTTATATATTTTTTATGACTTTAGTCATTAAAGTTTTATACATGAATTTAAAAATGTTGTTAGGATACTAGGACTCGTGATATTTCATTGGGCACTATTTGCAGATAAACACCCTAGTTAGCATTAGAGTGAATAAGTACTGTATACTGTAAATACTGTACATTATGTAAGTATCATTATCTATCTATCTATCTATCTATCTATCTATCTATCTATCTATCTATCTATCTATCTATCTATCTATCTATCTTGCCTATTGTAGGGACAGGGAGATAGAAAGCTATCAAGCATTTCTTCCGAGACATCTGACGCCAGCCAAGAACCTTTTATCAAACTGCTTGCATAATGCACTTGGAGAAAAGTGCTATCCGCATCTTCCGCATGTCACTCCCCAGAGCTTGGTCAATCAACCCCTCTCTAGGCTCCCCGACTGCGGGAGCTACAGCATCACACGGGATGCAAACTTGCAATCTCCCGCTGTTAGACAACAGTTCTACAAATGCTATTCATTACTAACAGGTTATGGTTTGTTTGTTTATTTAACTAGTTATTTGTCTCTGAAGAGCTAGTGATGAAAAAAGTTATAATTTCTTGACAGTATAATGTAGCCAAAAGATGAGGAGAATAAACCAGGGAGGTGGCGGACAGTCTTGAGAAACTTACGAGATTTACTTTATATTTCTACTTATTCCACTTTAGGAATCAGCTACTGTAACTTTCAGGGTTCCAGGGTTGAATCCCAAATACTGGTAAATGGAAAGCTAGTGTACTACTGTATGTAGGGTGTACAATCATTTGTTCCACACACCAAGTAATGCCCTTGTTCAGGGTTTAGAAATGGTTTTAGGACTCAGCCTTGTGATAGAAGCTTCTTAATTAGACCTAATCATAAGGCCACAGTAGATTCAAAGCCTTTTTAATACTTACTTTTAAAACCTTTTTTTAATGGATTAAAAAATATATATATATTGAAAACACATGGATATATGTATTTTTTTCATCAAAATAGATGTTTTTTATGGAAAGAGTCTCCAGTGTCAGTGCTTTGTAACATCAGAATGTTTCCTGCCAGAACAGCTGCTATAACAGTGATTATGTTTTAACCAAGACCCATAATGTCACTGGTGTATTTTGATAAATGTGGTATTTAAAAGAAACTAAAAAATAGGGAAGTGTGTGGGGGTGTATGTTATAGCCATTTAGTTCGTTATTGTGTTTATGAATTGCAATCTTTGTTTTGTTTAATTAAACCTAATCAGTGGAACTTTCCCCAACTCTGTCTGACTCTAATTGCTGCTGATTGAAAAAGCACCCATAGGCAGAAATGAACAGATAATATAGGGGTGCACTTTTCTCTGGGGAAGGCATTCACATCCACAACATTAAAGAGACGAAGACAGTGAAAAGATCTAAATTCACAGTTGGTGATGAAAGGACTGTTGGGAATGTCTGTGTAAACAAAGACTTATTGCGTTGGGCCAAAGGGAAGTGCGGTGAAGTGTCTTCATGATCAAAATGAAAGGCAGGCAGTAAAAAGTCGAAAGAAATAAAAACTATATGTAGCATGTTCATTAAAACTGTGGAGAACCTAAATATGAATAATGATTATACAATAACATTCACCACACAAACACAAGAAATTGTGTTTGCATCCAAATTGTCTATTAGCTTCTAAAAGAATATACCCAAGACATTTTTATATTTAATATTCATGCACAGTACATACGGTATGAAAACCTGAATAGAATTCAGGAATTCATATTAATAAAAATGTTGTTCTATTTACGTGGCACGGTGGCTTGGTGGTTAGCCCTGTCGCCTTGCACCTCGAGGGTCCAGGTTCGATTCCTGGCTCTATGTGCATGGAGTTTGCACGTTCTCCCTGTGCTTTCGTGTACTCTGTTTTCCTCCCACAGTCCAAAGACATGCAGATTAGGCTACTTGGCATTCCCAAATTGCCTGTAGTGTGATAATGAGTGCGTGTGTGCCCTGCGATGGATTGGTACCCTGCCCAGGGTGTTCACCGCCTCGGGCCCTAAGTCTCCTGGGTTAGGCCCCGGGCCCCCCACAACCCTGTACACAGGTTTAAGTGGTATAGATAATGAGTGAGTTAGTTGTGCAACTTTTTAAAACGCATATGGAAATATTTCTAATATTTGAGATGATATTTTAGAATTTAAGCTTTCCTTTTTTTGCTAGTTGCATACACAATATCCATAGAATCCTTGGCATCCTTTGTTCTGAACTCCATTTTTCAAATTTGAAAAGCGTATTAGAATAGACAGTATACTGTAAGTGACAGATATGGCCTGTTATGTTTCCCCGGTTTCCCCAGATATGGCCTGTTATGTCGATTATTTATTTTTTTACTTTTTATCTCACACATAAGACAGTGAATGATCACATTTTATAGCAAAATGCAATACATCCATATACTTCTGTATATATATACATATATATATATATACATATATACATATATACATATATATATATATACATATATATATATATATATAATATATATATATATATATAATATTATATATATATATATATATATATATATAGAGAGAGAGAGAGAGAGAGAGAGAGAGAGTATATTATTAATAATAATATTATTATTATATAAAGTCATGTCACTTCTTTCTGCTAATAGGAATCTTCTGCTGGGCAAAAAAAAAGACTTTTGGAAAAAGCTGAAACCAAAGAAAAAAGTTCCCAGTTTGTTAAATACTATTGCAGTTACTACAGCAGTCATGGACAATTATAATAAGATGCCCTTATCAGCTACTGATATGTAACATGACATTGATATTGCAGTGATGATGAGGACAATGCTGATGATGCATTGTGAAGTGAACTTTTTGCTTATTTTTAAAATGTTCTCCAAACCTTTTTTTTAAAAACCCATTTGCTATCAGTGATCCGGTACAAAAACATACCCTGACCTATGGAAGGTTCTAAAAAGTACAGTATACATTTCTTTATTTTCATGCCAGGACGAGAGGAAAAGCAGCCCTGTAAAAAGACTACTTTCTATTGAAATTAATTTGGCTGCAGGCCTGGAGTTGACTGTCTGTCATTAACCCTGGACCTGTGGTTAAAAATTATCTAAGGGGCATTACCTCTCACATTTACACAGAAATGCATTTTCCCTCTAAAGTGAATAAAGTGAGACGGAGTGTCCATAGTTCAGAGGTAAACGCAGCTCCTGGACAGTACACGGGGCCCTCTGTGGGTTAGTCCTGGAACTGATTTATAAAGGTCAGTGTCTCATTGGCCCTAAGTGACCTGAATAAGTGTGATGTGACTGCAAAGTAAATGCTGCACATATTATAACTACAATAAGAAGCACTATGGAACAATGTACTTTTCAGGATATGGCTTTCATTAATATTTCATATGCTATAGATGAGCATAAAGGAGCATTTCAGTTCTCTGTCCTCATGTGGACTCAGACTAGACAACAACCGTGACACTGAATAAGCAATTTAACATAAACTCACGAGCTGATTTATGCCAACATTTGCTAGCCAACTATCTATGACAACTCCTAGGGCTCAGGGACAAAGATGTGCTGCTGAGAAGGCCACGATATTCATCCATTATGCTCTTTTTTTATCCGCTATGCTTTGGAACATGTTGCTTTGACAAGAAGAGTGAAGGATCAGTTGACTGATGCTGCCTGATATCAGGCTAAATCTATTCGCTTCTGCTCAGTATGACCTTTCAGTTCCGTATGAATGGTTAAGAAAGCAACAAGTCAGTGTTCATCGGTAGTCCTAGCACCTCAGGTACTACTGTTATTATTTTTATTTTCACTATATACTTAAAATATAATGAAATATATAGTTACAGTGTATAAAATGAATCATATTCATATTTTAAACACAAGTATGTTGTAAATATATTACATTATTATTATTATTATTATTATTATTATTATTATTATTATTATTATTATTATTATAAGCATTGCAATGCATTAGATCAAGAAGGTAATTGCCTAATAATAATAATAATAATAATATGCATGTTATATGTTATAATAGTAATAATTATATGTTGAATAAAAATAACTACACTAATAATAATACTTATTATTATTATTATTATTATTATTATTATTATTATTATCATTATTAGGCAATGACCTCCTTGATCTAGTGCATTGCACTGCTTCTACATGATTAGAAGTAGAGATGTTCTGTTTGCCTGGTGATAGTATTTTCATACGTAATCACACACACACACACACACACACACACACACACACACACACACACGCACACACACACACACACATACTTGCATACACACTAGGGAGGAATACATTTACAGTATCAGAATGAACAGATGTATTCTAAACAAGTATAAATACAGGTACAAACTGGAGTGTTTTTTTTTTCTTTCTGGGAACATTGGGTGTGACATTAGAATTCATTCTGCTTGTGATGCCAGTTCAACGCAGGGCCTCATACACCCACAGATTCACACAGCAGGCATTCATTCTTACCTGCAGTAATTCATCTCAGCCAGTATACCTACTGGCATGCGCTTGGAAGTTGGGAGGAAACCAGAGACCCCCGAGGAAACCCACGTGGGAATGAGAAGAAGATGAAGAAAAACACCACGCAGACACGAACCTGAACTCAAGGTTGGAACTGAGGACTATAGAGCTGGCGGGCAGAAATGCTACCCATGACACCGCTGTGCTAATGCGCAACTCTGCACCAATAACTGATTTATAGATAGTGGCATTGAGTGCGTCCTTACATACATACTGTTTATACATAACCAGTTACTCAGTCCAATCATAATTTTGAATCTTTGTGCTGTTAGGGAGGTGACTGACAAATGTTTCATGCACTAAAGAGCTGCGGAAATGCCCCAGGGAAACAGGGAAAAATCTGCGTGGAAGCATCTGTTTCAATTTATTTTCCATGTTCGCTTATATACAGTATGCGTGTTAAAAAAAATAAAATAACATCGCACATAGACTTAATCTTTATTTCTTGCTTTTTTCATACTAGTAGAATGAGTTAATGTGGTTAAACCATTGAAACCAGTCCGACAGTTTTCATGTTCTTTTAGTCGCCTGAGAAACGTGTGCGATCACACAAACACATTTATCTTGGTGTCTGACTCATTATAAACGTTATGTTGATTCACGCAGGGAAAAAAAAATTATAGAACAACAGCTTTTTTAAACAGACGCTGCAGCTCCTGATGGGATTGACTACTATGAGGGTTTTTTTTTTTTTTTTTGCTGCTTGGAATATAAAGAGCTTCCTGTTTGTTTATCAGAACATAATAGCCATCAGGTTCTAGCAGACAAGAGAAAAACGCATGAAAAAAAAGGAGTGGAAAAAACACTGATATGGAAGATTTTCTCATGACAATTGTAATATATGGGATGGAAGCATTCGGTGGCGTTAACGTAGGCCGACCCGTTTCAAAGACGCTTTGGTGAACATGAAGGTGCTGTTTGCTGTTCCGTTTCACAGCATTAAAATTTCATGGGAGGCAGACTCTTCAGAAAAGCTCATATCAGGCATTAACCTGCAAAAAGCAGTCAAGCATGTCCTTAAATTTCTGTCATCAAATTCTAGACCCTAGACATATTCATAATTTTATGATTCAAGTCCGTGTGCCAAAATACATTGTTCTAATAATATAAGTAAGTAGGCTTCATTTGCCAGGCATGAACACACTCACACACACACACACACACACACACACACACACACACACACACACACACACACACACACACACACACACACACACACACACACACACACACACACACACACACACACACACACACACACACACACACACACACACACACACACACGAGTGTTCCTTTTTGCCATTGCCTGAACTGAGTGCTCATCCTCAGTCCGAGCACATTCAGAGTGCTGCCTGTGAATCCCATCACATCCACATAATCAAAGGCATTTTTCTGTAGGCCGGGGATGTACACCTGGTACAGACAAGGTGAAAGCATTGAGGCATGTTTTCTGTGGTGAATCGAGCATTCATTATAAGAATGATTGTGAGAGGGTTTTCAGCTCTGTAGCAATACCTGTGGGTATGTTTTGTGATTACACAGTCCTGTTCGCTTTGCGCAGAGCCCCGTAGTGGGTTTGGGGAAAAAGAGGCCTCTCTTCTGGAATACTTGAGTGGATTAGCAGGCTCTGAGGTGGCGTCGGTTTCTACAAACGAATGTAAGAAACAAGCACAAACTAGAGATTTACTCAAGTCGTTGTGTCTCTGCTAAACCACTTTTGACCTCTTTTGAAGCAATTTTTCTATTAGATGTGTAGGGACAGAATGTCTGGCTGACCAATAACGTAATGTTCTACATTAAAAAAAACATATATATATATACAGTATATGTAGAATGCTTTTATGTAGCAAACAGTAAATCCCAACAACAACACAAAAATTAATGGGTTTTCACAGTCAGGGACACAAATACAATCAACATTTCCAAAGCTCCAAAAAAAAAATCTTGTAGCTCTTGTACTAAACATCCAATAATTGGTTAATCCAAGAGGCCAACGTTTCAGAGGCAGCCAATTCCGTCTGAACTTTAAGTGCCATTTTTCTCATTAAAATAACCTCATAATAGCACCCACTTGATTGATCTGGTACTTTAAAAGTGTTTTACAAAGCCGGGATAATGGAAAACATAAACGTCCGGCGTGTGTCCGCGCACACACTCCATTCACTTACGGTGCTAAAACACCATGGACGTGTCATCAGATAACGGGCTGCTGTTGGGAATGGAATGAAATGTCAGGGATCGACATGGGTGAAATACGACCGCCTACCCATAATTCCCTTGTAAAAGTCGACAGCATTTTGGGGGCGATGTAAGAAGGTTAGCGTTGAGCAATGAAAGGAGCTGAGCAGAATGGGAATGAGGCTAATGAGAGGTGATAAGATTCATTCCAGACCTCAATTCCGAGAGTAGAAGAGCCAGTTGGCTTTGAGAGGACAGATGGGAGTGAACAAGAGGCGGGGTGGAGGTCTTAATAGAAGCGATTAACTGGTAAGAGGAAGGGTGATATTCCTGGATTTCATGGAAGAGTAGGGTTTATGAACATAGCTTGGTCTTGCATGATATTTTGCCCTTATAGGGAATTTAGTGTTGATTACGCTATATGGTTTTTGTATATTTTTTTTTTGTGTGTATTTGCCCCCGCCAACCTATTTATATATATGGTTAGTAACCTAGTAATCTATCCAATGATGGAAACTTCAAAGCACTTTTTGTCAGTCGCTCTAGACAAGAGTGTCTGCCAAATGCCCAAATGTAAATGTTAAATATTTTTTCTTGATTTGATTTGATACATGATATGATGTTTACAATCCAATCCAGTCTTGCTACGATGCAATTAAATGTTCAATAACAACAATAAGTGACTAAAGAATATTTGTCCTTTCTTTCTTTTTTCTCCTTTTCAGTCACTTGTTTGATCAAATATACAGTATACAGAATGACTATACAGTACATGTACAGCATTTTTTTATTTTTTAAACATGACTTCGTCTGATTAAACTAATTTTTAAAAAATTATTTGTATATGACGGCAGGGTGGTGTAGTGGGTAGCACTGTTGCCTTGCACCTCCAGGGTCTGGGTTCGATTCCCGGCCAAGCTCAAGTCCCATCTCTGAGTGCATGTGTGTGTGTGCCCTGTGATGGATTGGCACCCTATGCAGGGTGTACCCCACCTCGTGCCCTAAGTCTCCTGGGATAGGCTCCAGGCCCCCTGTGACCCTGAATACAGGATAAAGCGGTATAGCACCATAAGGTGCTGAAACAGAGGCATTCTACAGCAAAAAGAATAGGAACAACATTACCTGTAAAGTACATCGTTCCATGATTTTAGTTTTTTTCAACTTTTTTTTTTCAACACACTCCACAAACACTTAAGACTCACTTCCAGATTAAAAATACCACACTTAAGCATTGTGAAACATCCACAATCGAAATGCTTTGCTAATCAGTAGTTGGGAAGCTAGCTGTGTGTGTGTGTGTGTACAAGTTATCACTTTCTCAGAGGTAACCCAAAGCCTGCGTTTAATGCATAGTCTCAGGATCATTAACATTGCAAGGAGCCAGCAGGAGCCAGACAACGCTTGTGCAGCAAAATTTTCGCAAAATACAATTACACATTTTAGCCTGCTAAGCTGCAGCAGCAAAACGGTACTGTTAACACTTGACCCTATGATGAGGTGGCAAAAGTGGTTTCTAGGGACATCTTTAACTCGCAGTCAAGGCTGAAGAATAGAAAGCATTAATACCATGCAGCTATTATAAGAATCAGCATGGGCAGAGAAAAATGACAATTCTCACTATGAAAAAAAAAAGGAAATAATACTGTATTCACATTTACTACTGAATTGTTCTTTTTCGCTTTTATTCTAGGAATTGTAAAGGGAAACGTTAGAACTGGCCTTCTGATCTGATGGTATAGTATACAGTAGAAGGACAGGCTGGTTTAAACATTTAGTAAATAACGTCAGGAAATTCGAATAGTGGGGGCGAAAAGATGCAGGCCAATAAAAGCATGAAACAGAAATTACATTACAGTCATTAAACAGCATTAACTCAAGTGGCATTCAGTCATTTAATGAAGTCTTCAATTAGTAATAACAAATGCTTGAAAAAAAAAATCCAATTTAGCTTTATCAGTCAAAATCAAATGAGTGTTTCTGGTAACACACACTTCATTAACTATTCATCACCTAATCAACCATCACAAATCCAGAATATAAAGCCTTATCAGTGCAACAGGGATTTGGTTTTAATGTAAGGGTTCAATGTAAATTATACTTACATTTCAAGCTTATCCTTTCTTCTAATCCAAGCAACATGTCTCTGACTAGTGTAAAGCATCACCGGTTGTGCTGCACAAATAATCGCATAAAATTCAAAATTGCTATGTCCAGTTGTTAAATCGCAAAAGCCTGCAATTTATTACAGTTGAAAATATAACTAATCATTATTTACTTGTTAATGTCTTTTTTTTTTTTAAATATAACAAATTCTGTATATGGTGGCACAATGGCTGATTGGCACTGTCACCTCACAACTCCAGGATCCGGGTTCGATTCCCGCCTCGGGTCTGTGCATGGAGTTTGCATGTTATTCCCCGTGCTTGGTGGGTTTCCTTGGTCTACTCTGGTCTCCTCCCACGGTCCAAAGACGTGAATGTGTGTGTGTGCCCCCATCCAGAGTGTACCCCACCTCGTGCCCTGGGATAGGCTCCAGGCCCCCCCACAAAC